>MU726595.1:75155-197656 GCA_026770625.1 Nicotiana glauca | reverse complement strand
ACAAAGAAAATTTTCTGCCCCAGTTTGGTGGCTGGGTACAACATGTTATCAAATATAAAAAATTAAAAGCTAAAAGTTGAATTGTACATCCCTTGTTCTCCAGGTGGGTGCCTGGCTGCTGAAACTTGAAATGTATTCCCTTGTTCTACAGGTGGGCTCCTGACTGCAAAAAATAAACAAACAAAGAAAATTTTCTGTCCCTTCAATCAAAGAAAAATCTTATTAGTTTAAAATGTGGTGGTTGGTTTATGGCCTTGAACTTTGAGGGAGATTGATCCTTCACTTTCTATGATGACTGATTTCCACTCGAAGACTTCCCTGTTTATAGACTGGCCCCTTTCTCTGTCGTCCTCATCACACAGAATACCTTTCCCTGTTCAGACCCAATATCCTTTTATTTGTTGCATTGCATGAACTGGTACCTCCCCAACCTTTGTGTCTCACATGATTCTTACAGCACGTCCATTGCCCCCACTCCGTGTATATGTTGTTCTTTTTGGCTTAAACACTGGCCTTGACTTTGAGGTCTGTTGCTCCTTCACTTGTTAGGATAATTGATTTCTTCTTGGAAGATATTGCTTTCACTGGTTTACCACCCTTTTGTCAATCTTATCACAGGAAATACCTTTGATCCGTTTACCCTATCCCTTATTCTATTTCATTGTCCATGAGTTGATATATACCAAGCCTTTGTATTTCAAACGAATCCCAAAGCATGTTGATTATTACCAGCTCAGTGCGCTTGTTGTTCATTCTGGACTTACGACACTTTGATGTTCTAAACAGATTCCATTTTGTGCAATTGGAAAGCTGGTGGCAGATTTTGAAGTCATTTCTCACTTGTTATGACCAAACAGACTCAAGGAGAGGAAGTAAACAAGACAAAAGGAACAGAGTAGAGGACAATGGAATGAGATGATTCCTAACAAGAAAACTACAGAGTAGAAACCCATCAGATGTGGATACCGACTCTAGTGACCTTGACATGCACCTGCAGCCTACTCTGTTTAGCAAATCTGATGTTCATCTCTTGTTGTACCTTTTCGTCGTGAAACTGGACTTCAATGCTCCGCTTGCCCGATCTGATTCACTATCCTTATTCGACTTGTGGTTCCCGTAGGGTTTTCACCATCAAGCCTCTCTCATTTTGGGTTTTCTCTCAACTCAACGTCGCCTTATGGTGCCCGTGATGGTTTTCACTAATAAGACTCTCTCATTTTTGATTTCTCTCATCTTTCATTGCCTTGGGGTATCCGTGAGGGTTCTCATCAACAAGAATCTCTCATCCTTCATTTTCTTCATTTGGACCAGAGTGTTGCCCCTGATACGGTTCAGCTCTGCTCGCTAGACTCGACATTTCTTGGAGACTGATCGAAAGGTCTTTATTTGGACCGCAATGCAAGCTTTTGGATGGGGATAGAAAGAAGGGTATCAAAGGCTCAAAAACAATTTCAACATGGGTTCAACATTACAACTTTCGGAATCAGATTTTCCCAACAACCACAACTTCTACCCCAGTTTCTTTCTTGGGGACTTTTATTTTGTTGTGACTGAACCTCAAAGAGAGGCTGCCTACATACCCTTTCGGGATTAAGTCAAACGTATTTCAGGTCACAGAGATTACTTTGTTGTTGCGATCTTTCTCTCTTCCACTTTCTTTTCTTTCTTCTTTTCATTTCTTTCTTTTCTCTTTTCTTTTATTTTATTTCTTTTTCTTTCCTTTCTTTCTTTTCTTTTTCTTTTCATCTTCTTTTTTTTCTCTCTCTCTTTTCCTTTCTTTTCTTTTCTCTTCTCTTCTCTTTTTCTTTTCCTTCTTCTTTTCTTTTGGACTATTTTTCTCTTGTTTCTCCGCTGATTTTTCCCACTCGGGCTTTCGAGTTTTGTTATTGATTCCGAAAGAGGGGTACGAAAGAAAATAATTGAGGCTCAAAAGGGGTAGCAACGGATAAAGTGTTTGGATAGCAGAACAAAATGCCTTCGTCATTCCAATCTCCAAAACATGCCAAGTAAAAACTACACAATTGAACAAATTGAGGAAAACATAAGTAACCTCTTTTGATTGTACCAGAATTAATAACCATATTCACATATTTGCCTTCTGTATTTATCAATTAGGTCAACAAACACGGTGTCGCGAACGACCCCTGTAAACTTGGTGCAAACTTGCCGATGATGCATTTCGACAGTATTTCTTTATGTTCCCTCTGCCCCTAGTTTCAGAATTTGGGCTCGAAGTGATCTCAACATGCCCTTTCTTATTCCCTCGAATGTTCTCACATCTTCAATATTGTTTCATTACTAAACTGACTTTTAAAACCAGGCTGAGAATTATATGTGCATGTCATTTCATTAGAACCAACATGGAAAGAATTGTAAAAGGAGAATGGAACTAGATAAAATGACTAGAAATGGCGAGAAACAGAGTATTGCATTAGACTGACGGTGAAAGGGTTTAAACAACAAAACAAGCAAACTAGACTAGAGTTACAACCCTTGAACAAACCTAGACAGCACTACACAAGCTACTACAACGAGACAAACAAGGCAAAGTGAAAGGATAGAAGGGTTTGAGTCACAAGACAATATCCGGATTACAACCCTGAAATAACCCGGACAACAGAAATGACAACAAAATAAACCAGCAAAATTCCAATCTAGCCAACCAAGAGATGGAGCATCTTTCCAATTACCAAGCACAACATCTTAGACACTGAATTTCACACCAAGATTGCTGGAATTTTCACAAGTCTTCATCATGTTGTTCTTAGCAAAATGCTTTTGGGTTCCTTCCACTGGCTCGTTCTTATGATCAACCTCTGATAATGCTGAAATCTTAGTAGCATTTGGTCCTCCAGGGATCTCAAAAGAGTTCTCATGTTCCTTTTCAAAATAAATCATACCCACCATATGCGTCTCATTATGCACAGGAGATGGACTTCGACTAGTGTTTGCTGCATCTGGCCTTTGCACGACAATGTCGCCTACATCAATAAGCTTCTGGATTGCATTCTTCAGATTCCAACATTTCTCTATGTCGTGCCCCATGGCACCTGAGCAGTATGCGCACCTTTGAGAATGATCAAACTTCTTTGGAAGAGGGTTCAGCGTTTTTATCTGAATCGGCTTCAACATGTCCAATGTCCATAACTTCTGAAACAGACTGCATATGATTCTCCCAACGGAGTGAAAGTTTTCTTCTTCCGTAACATCTCATTCTTAAATGCTGGATTGGGCCGAAAACCTGATCCGAGATATTTTTGGTAAGCTCGCGAGGGTAGATGGGCATTTTGAGGAGCTGGGTACTGGGAATGTGATGGGAGACTTTGGGAGTTCTGTGGAGAGAAGTAGCATCGGGGAGGGTCATCTAATGCACAAGGATAACCACGAGGACGATGTCGAGGCTGGAAGTATTGATCAGGAAAACCTATCAGATCGTCTTTTTCTGTTCCTCTTTCTTCCAACCAAGTTTACTGGTACGTTCTGAATGGCTTCCGAACAACTTACGATTTTGCCTGACTTGATTCCTTCTTCTACTAGCTCCCCCATTTTTAACACATCATTGAAAGGCTTTCCCAAGGCCGGGATCAAATGGCTGAAGTAGGTGGGTCCCTGGGCCTATAGAAAAAGCTCAACCATTTCTTCTTCGCTAATCGGGGGACTGAGTCGAGAAACTTGCTCCCTCCATCTGAGCCCAAACTCATTAAAGCTTTCCTCCGGCCTTTTTTCCATCTTATATAGTGAGGAGAGGTCTGGGGTAACACTCGATTTGTATTGAAAGTATCGAACGAAATCTTGAGCCATATCATCCAATGTAAGCCACTTATCGACGTTTTGACGACCATGCCAGTCCAAAGCTTCCCCAGTTAGGCTTTCACTGAAATATGCCATCATCAAGTCATCTTTCTCTCCAACAATCCTCATTTCATTGCAATAGACCCTCAGGTGGGCCACCGGATCTCCACGCCCATCATACAAGTTAAATTTTGGTACTTTGAACCCTGCGGGCAGGCGGGCGTCATGTCGCACAATCAGTTCTTTGCAAGTCATGCTACCGTGACCTCCCACTCTTTGCTTGTCCCTTAATGACTGTTCTATGCTTTTCAACTTCCTGTGTACCCTATCTCGCCCTTTTCTTCCGGTAACCTTTTCATTTCCAGCATGAAGCTCATCCAGGGAGCTCCTCTTGTATGAATCAAGGACCTTGCGAGCAACCTCTGGGGGCTGATATTGGGCATTGTGAGCTTTAAGTGGGTATTCTTTGTTTGGGGTAGTGGATATGACATGAGGGTAATTTCGGGGAGAGGTAACTGGAGGATGAGTGATGGAGCTACTAAGGTTGTTGGGAAAATTGTGATAAGCGTGTGTATCTGGAGAATATGGAGGATCATCTGGCATCGTGTTGGGAGTTTGGGTAAGGGCAGCATCCGAAAAAATTGGTGGTGGCGGGGGTGGTGCTTCCCAGTCATCCAGGACTGATACATGTCTGCCATATGCTGTCTTAACATCCGTACCTCTTCAACCAACCCATTATCCCGTTCAACAAACTACTTTCGGGCTCCGGTATCAACCAACTCAGTTCTGTTGTTGTCTGCCATTGCCTTTCGTCGTTGTGTTGTAGAGAAGAGTTACCACTTTAAAACCACAAGCCAACCACCTTTCTGCTATAAATATAATAAAATGAAGCCATCACGTTAGCGTTAGGGGCATTTAACAGCAAAAATCTCACATTGCGTGCAATGCACCTAGTCACAGTTATCGGTTCTAAAAATGAGTTCGAGGGTACAAAGGTCAGTTGGCATCATCCCAATTTGCTCATTCCAACCTCTCTTTTCTTTGCTTTTCTAGCACTTGTTTGCTCATTCACTTCTTCTTTTTTTCTTCTCTTTTTTTTTGTTTTGTTTCTTTCTTTTCCTTTTAATAATAAAAAATGATTCGATCGAACCCTATGTAGGTTGCCTACGTATCATGATCCCGCATGAATCAGATCTTTACGTAGTTCTGCAAGATCACGAATAAAATAAACAAACTGACATTCTCCTTTTTTGCCTTTTTTTTGTTCTTTATGACAATCTGATGAGAAAAGAGAAATGAAGCAGCAAAATCTTTTTTTATTTTTTATTTTCTAGAATGATTGTTCTATAACTAATTCTAAACTCGAGCTTAAAGAGCATGTATATTTTCTTTGAAACAAATACCCTATTAAGGAAAAATCCTAGAAGAGAAAAATATTTTTGACTCTTTTTGTTTTTTTAAGGAAGAAAATCTAAAAATAAACCAAAGAAAATTTATTTTGGATTTTCATTTCATATCCTCAGGAATAATTTCAAAACAAGAAATGAAGAAGATAAAAAAAATATTTTTGAATTTTAAATTCTTTAATTAACTAAGGGAGAAACTCTGAAAATAAACCAAAGAAAAAGTAAATTTTAAAATTTTTTCCTATTATGTTCAATGTCCTAAAGTTCTAGTAAAAATAAAAGATTTTTTTTAAATTATTTTTTTTTTCATTAATTTCCAAAGAGGAACCTCAAACGAAAATCTTTTTGGCTTTTGGAATTAATATATTAAAGAAAACTCGTAAAGAGATACCAAAAGAGAAAAATCATATTTTTTGAATTTTTAGTTCTAGTATCCTAAAGAAAATATAAAAGCAATTTTTTTTTATTTTTGAGTTCTAGATATTAATTTCCTAAGAAAAACCACCTCAAAGAATTTTTTTTTATTTCTAAAGGAAACTTCTAACGGAAATATAGAACACAAAATCTCTTTTTTTTTCTTCTTTTTTTTGGATTTTTGAGATTAATACCTTAAAAAAACTTTTAAAAAAGGTACTAAAGGAAAATGCTCTTCGTTTTTTTGATTTTTTTTGGTCATAATATAGTAAAGAAAATATAAAAATAATTTTTATTTTAAGTCATAGATAATAATTGCCTAAAGAAAAAAAAAACCACCTAAATTTTTTTTTTTTCATTTCTACAACTAATATTCTTAAGAAAATTTGTAACGAAAATATAAAATGTAACATCTCGCTTTTTTTTTTGGATTTTGATTTATTACACACCTTTTCAAATGCAAAATAGAAAGTATAATAATAATAATAAAACTCGACATTACTTATTCAAAACTAAAATGTAAAAGACGGCATAAAATAAAAACAGAGTCAAAACACAAAAGAAAAGAAAATCTTCTTTTACTCCGCTTCTGAATGAGTGATCCTGGCTAGATGTCCTAGGATCTGTCAAGCTCAAACTCCGATAAGTGATCCAAACCTATATGAAAAAACTTAAACCAACACCACATTTTCTATTAGACACATGCAAGACATGGTTGCGATTATTTTTGTAAAATGACTCGTTTAGCCAAAAGGTGGCTAGAAGTGTAAAATTTGGCTAAGACCCCGCAAAGCCAAAAACCTAAGATTTACTAGAAAGACCGGACCCTATGTGGGCTGCCTACGTATCACGCCCCGAAAGACGAGAATCAGGTATGCGTAGTTCGGGCAGATTGGATACGGGCGAAAATTAAACAAAAATAACTAATTTAGAGAAAACATATTTTTTCGTCTTTTCCTTGCAAATGATGAAACATGCAAACTCTTTTTGGATTTTTTTTCCTTTTTTTTTGATTTTTTGATTTTTTTTTGTAAAATGATAAAAATGCAAAATCTTTTGGATTTTTCATGTTTTTTCTTTTCTTTTTTGGTCTTTTTCTTAATAAAAAAATGTAACAAAACAAAACTGGGCCCTACTTGCTTTATTTTCACACCTCACCCTCTTTTTTCCTCTTTCTCTTTCTTTCTTTTTTTTTTTTCATTGTTTTTCTTTTTTTCATTTTTTATTTGCCCTCAGCTATCATTGGTCCGCCAAATGACCTTTTTACCCTTGAATAAATGCAACATGTAGCACATAGGATGCATCAAGATGGTCTGTTATTTTTGGTACACTTGTCCTAGACGGACCCAACCCCTGTGTTGAGTCCCCTAAGTCAAAATGCACGTGATGCAAACAAGCGCTCCTACTAGGGATCCGGCGTGAGGTTTTGTTCTTTTAGGTTTAAACACTAGGTTTATTGGTTTAGACCTGGCTTACCCGAGTGGACAACTCGGGCCGAGGGGGAGGCAGCGTACCGGGGATACAGAAGCTCCGCCGGCTTAGCAACTTATCCAAACCTCGTTCTAAATTGGGAAAGACTCTAAACAGAAGAGAAACTACACGAAGTGCACCCTTCTCCATGATGTAGAAGACTCAAAGAGAGGAAGGAATTTGTCACAATTTATATACAATTCAACAAATATCAAGGCGGTAAAACATTTAGCACATATAACATGGAACATGTAGAAAAATTAGATAAAGCCAAATACAACAATTTAACTGAACTTGATTTCTTGAACCCTGAACCGATATTTTGGGTTCTTTTCCCCAGCAGAGTCGCCAGAGCTGTCACACCTCCTTTTTCGCTACTACACCCCGTGAAGGGTATAATAAAAGGAGTTTTTCCAGCTAAAGGACAATCGAAACGGGATTCATTAATTAAAAAATTCAGAGTCTCCACTTAGAAGATTTATGGTGTCCCAAGTCACCGGTTTGAATCCCGAGTCGAGGAAAGGGTTTGACTCTGTTTAACAGCCGCGAACCAGAAATCTGGGTAAGGAATTCTGTTAACCCGGGAGAAGGGGTTAGGCACTCCCAAGTTCCGTGGTTCTAACACTGTCCCTCAATTGCTATGTTTGGCTAAATTTTGATTTTTATACATGTTAAACCTATAATGCAATTTTTAGAATTATTTACCCTTTTTAGTCAATTATTAAGAAAGTGAACGTCATTTAAGAACGTATTTTCGAATCACGTCACATGAAATGCACTCGGATCCTCGACACATTCCTATTCAAAGTTTTTGGATTTGGATTTGGGTCGCATGAAATGCACACCCGTATTTAAGAAGGTAAAATTATTAAAAGCGCGCCTAAAGTGGCTAACATATTATCAACTTTGCGGGAGGCTATGAAAATTAGCTAAATGGCACGTCCCGAATTCTATATATTTTAATAAAGTAATTAAAGAGGATCACGCAATTTGTGATTTTATTTGGCGCGGCGCACCTCAATTTGTTTTAAAGGCCAACCTAAAAGAACTATAATTTTCTATTTAAAGATTATCTCTAAAAGGGCCCTAATTAATTAGCCTCATTAATTACTATTATTAGAAAACCTTTCGCGAAATTCAAGATTCAAACTCAGGTCCACACTTGAACAAGAGGAAAACCTCCTAATTCAAATATGCTACCTAGCTCGGAAGGCCCAAAACCCGTATTATTATTAAGAAAAAGTTTAACCAAAGTTGCGCGAACGCATACTCCAACTTGATTTTTTAGACTTGTGATCATGTTACGCGAATGTATACACAATCACGGTATTGGACTGATTAATAGCACCTACAGCACAATAGCAATCATTCATGACAATTAAAAAAAAAACCAACATTCCTCAAAGATATTATATATGCTAAATTATAACAAGTGTTGTAATACAGTAATTCAACTGTTACTAATTGACTTTTGCTATATCATAAATTCCACTGATTTTTGCTATATCATAAAAAAACAATAACGCACTACGATAGCAACTCAAGTGAAACATGAATACCATACACGATATTAAACCAACCAACTTCAAGTTCAATCCTTCCACAAATTAAATCGATTCCAACACCAGAAATTACAAATAAAGATTATAATCTTGACGCATTAAATTCATCGAAAACAAGATGCTGCTACTGCTCGTAACCTCAACCAAGCACCAGGATTTGCTTCAAGCGACAGTTTTAGGAGATTTCATACTAAATAATTGAAACAACAAAATATTCATGGACTGTGGTTGTTGAGATTACGCTCAGATTTGTAAAAATGGAGTATAAATAGTGGATGCATGAAGATATAATTCCAAACTTTCCGTTGAGGCATTCCATCGAACAAATAAAACTATACACACAACAATGGAGCAATATACAAATGCAGTAAATCATAGAAGAGGATATGACCTTTATTGAAGTTTTTCACTTTCAAGTCTTATAGCAGCGTTGTTTACAGCAACATGGCATTCGACGTGACAGCAAAATTGAAAACCGGCGCTTCGACCGGAACTCGACGGAACTCAGATCTGCCCGACAATCTCGAATGGAAAGGAACAAACCCGACGAACAGAGCTAGAGTCCTACGATCTCGACAGAAATATTATGCTAAATGGAATGACGAGCGTGAAACTCAGTCGACAACTTCAAACGAGCACCCTACGAGCTTTAAACAAACTCCATTGTTGCCGGTGGTGAAGGAGCAGCAGCCGGTCTGCTGTGAAGCGAAGAAGAAGGAACGGTAACAAGGGGTTTAGTTTTCGGCGAGCTCCGGTGAGAACGGTCGTGGTTTTAGGGGCTTGGGGTTGTGAAGATGATGAAGGCAGGGGGTGTCTTCTCAGCCAAAAGCTACACTTCAGATTTTTGCCCAGTCCCCCCTCTCTCTATTCTGTTTCTCTTTTTATTCTCTTCCTTATCTCTTGGTGTATATGTGTATTAGTTATGGAATAAAGAAGAACATAGGAATTGTGGCCCCCCCAAGAAAGATGCCAAAATTAACAAAGATTTGTACGTTTCTTCTTTCATCATTTTTTTGGAAAATAAATTATCAAGACTATTTTTTGTATTTTTTTTCAAAATAAATTTAACTAGACAAAATACCAACTAGCTAGAATAAGGGGAAATATTTTTGTAATATTATTTTTAGATAAAGTAAGGTAAAGAGAGTGATACTAAACCTAAACTAAATCCTAAATCAATTCACGTTGTAAAATTAAGCTAATTATCTAACTATGTATAAATGATCATTTTTTTTGATTTTTTTATTAATAATACAATTAACTCAATGTAATTAATTTCTAAATGCAAATTGAATATGAGGTGGCATGAAATTAAAATGTGATACTTTTTATGGTTTTTCTATGATTTTAAAAATATTAAAAATATATGAAATGCAACTAAATAAAGAAAACACCTAAAAATCAATTAAATTATTTTGGTCTATTTTTAGGAGTTATTTTCACGTAGGGCAAAAATTACGTGCTCACAGTTTTAAGTGCATTTTTGTGTACGACAAGGTTGTAATAAGTAAGAATGATATGTTTGTAGGAAAAGATTACCTCACTGAGGGACTTTTTAAGCTGAATATAATGATTATTAAAAATAATAATAAAATTTCAGCTTCTTCTTACTTACTTGAGTCAAATAATTTATGGCATGTACGTTTGGGTCATGTCAATCATAAAACCTTGCGGAAAATTATTAACTTGGAAGTATTGCCTAAGTTTAAATGCGAAAAATCAAAATGTCAAATATGTGTGGAATCTAAGTATGTTAAACATCCTTATAAGTCGGTTGAAAGGAATTCAAATCCTTTAGACTTAATTCACACAGATATTTGTGACATGAAGTCAATACCATCTCGCGGTGGAAAGAAGTATTTAATAATTTTTATTGACGACGGTACTCGATATTGCTATGTTTACTTACTTAATAGTAAAGATAAAGCAATAGACGCATTCAAGCAATGCAAAAATGAAGTTGAAACTCAACTTAACAAGAAAATCATAATGATAAAAAGTGATAGGGGTGGTGAATATGAATCTCCTTTTTAACAAATATGTTTAAAATATGGAATTATTCATCAAACAACGGTCCCTTACACGCCCCAATCTAATGGGATTGCTGAAAGAAATAATCGTTCATTAAAGGAGATGATGAACGCATTATTGATAAGTTCTGGATTGCCACAGAACTTGTGGGAGGAAGCCGTTCTTACGGCTAGCCGAATACTAAATCGAGTACCCCATAACAAAACACAATCCATTCCATATGAAAAATGGAAAGATGGAAGCCCAACTTGAATTATTTGAAACTGTGGGGGTGTTTGGCAAAAGTGCAAGTTCCTAAACCCAAAAGGGTAAAAATAGGACCGAAAACCGTTGATTGTGTTTTCATAGGATATGCGACCAATAGTAAAGCATATCGATTTCTGGTTCATAAATTAGAAAATCCCGACATTCATAATAATACGGTTATAGAATCAGATAATGCTGAGTTCTTTGAAAATATATTTCCGTATAAAAAGGAATGCAAGCCGATTGGTGAAGGATCTAAATGACCTAGGGAAGAAACAAAAGAAAGTACATTTAATCAGGAGGATCCAAGACGTAGTAAACGTTAAAGGACGTCTATTTTATTTGGACCAGATTTTGTGACTTTCTTATTGGAGAATGAGCCTTAAACATTTAAAAAAGCCATGTCTTCTTTGGAATCATTGTTCTGGAAAGAGGCAGTCAATAGTGAAATAGAATCCATATTGAACAACCATACGTGGGAATTGGTTGATCTTCCTCTTGGAAATAAAACTTTGGGTAGTAAATGGATTCTTAAAAGAAAAATGAATGATGATGGCACTATTGATAAATTTAAGGCAAGACTTGTTGTCAAAGGGTATAGACAATGAGAAGGTCTTGACTACTTTGATACATATTCTCCAGTAACGAGAATTACGTCCATACGACTGCTAGTAGCTGCAGTTTATGGTCTTGAAATTCATCAAATGGATGTAAAGACAGCCTTCTTAAATGGAAATTTGGAGAAAGAAATCTACGTGGAACAACCTGAAGGGTATGTGGTTCCAGGTAAAGAAAAGAAGGTACGTAGACTTGTTAAGTACCTCTACGGACTAAAACAAGCACCCAAACAATGGCATGCAAAATTTGACCAAACAATATTGTCAAATGGTTTTAAGATAAATGAATATGATAAATATGTGTACATTAAAAATGTTCCAAATCACATAGGCATTGTTTGCCTATATGTGGATGATATGCTGATAATGAGTAATGACATTGCCAACATAAATGCGACTAAACGTATGCTAACTAGCAAGTTTGATATGAAGGACTTGGGAGTTGAGGATTTAATTCTGGGGATTAAGATCCAAAAGACTCCTCAAGGTCTGGCCTTGTCACAATTTCATTATATTAAGACCGTACTTGAAAAATTCAAGCACTTGGGTTTAAAGTTGCAAAGACTCCAATTGACGTGAATCTTGCATTAGCAAAGAACAAAGGCCAAAGCATATCACAATTGGACTATGCTCGTGTGTTAGAATGCTTAATGTACATCATGAATTGTACACGACTAGATATAGCTTTTGCTATAAGTAAACTGAGTCGATTCACGAGCAATCCAGGTCAATCTCATTGGATGGCAATGAAACGAGTTTTGGGATATTTAGAACATACCCAAAACTTTGATTTGGACTACAGTAAATATCCTGCGGTGATTGAAGGATATTTTGATGCAAATTGGATCACCCGTTCAACTGATTCGAAGTCCACAAGTGGATATGTATTCACTATTAGTGGAAGAGCGGTATTTTGGAAGTCGTCCAAACAAACTTGTATTGCCCGCTCTACAATGGAGGCTGAGTTCATAGCCTTAGATAAAGCCGGTGAAGAAGCTAAATGGCTCCAAAATTTCTTAGAAGACATTCCATTTTGTCCCAAACCGTTGGCACCAATATGCATACATTGCGATAGCCAAACGACAATTGGAAGGGCTAGGAGCGTTATTTATAACGGTAAATCTCATCATATACGACGAAGACATAAAACCGTTAGGCAATTACTCTCTAGAGGAATTATCATGATTGACTATGTAAAGTAAAGTGACAATGTGTCAGATCCATTTATAAAAGGCCTAACTAGAGAGGTAATTGAGAAATCATCGAGGGGAATGAGACTATGGCCGAGAACAAGTCATTGTGGCGGTAACGTTACCTAGAAGACTTGAGATCCCAAGATCTAGGTTCAAGGAGATCAAACAAAGTCATTAATGACGGTTCAACATTGTCAACAAATTTTTGGTCCATTTTCGTGATGAGACAATGTTCAGTACCAAGGATAAAACATTAAGGCTTTTTAATGATTTCTAAATTTGATACGGGGTATATCAAATAGTGTATCTACAGGATAACACGCTTAGGAATAACCTATGTAAGTGTGAAGTGTTAGCCGCTTCAAGGAGAATTCTGCAAGGCCAATTCTCTACGCACTTATGAAACCAGGCGATGTTCATGGCTGAAACAAACACAACAATGAGATCCAAAGACGGTTAAGGATTGATTGTGACTTATGGTTGTCTAGGTATACACTAAAGTTTGACTGTTCAAAGATATTAAATCTACCGATTGACCGAGTATATCCGACATAAGTTCACTACGGAAAGTTTAAAGGGAAACCTACTTATCCAGATGTAATTAATTCTTGCTTGCGAATCACACAAGTTTTTCATGCATACTTCCATGATATAGACATTCCCCATTCATGTGGGGGATTGTTGAGTTTCTTTTTAATATGGAAAGGTATTAAAAAAGGGTGAATGGGAAATAGAGGAAAAATGAAAATTTTGAGTAAGATTTTAAGTTTCCCTCTCTTGAAACATTGTCCCATATTGGAAGAGGAAAAATATTTTGGTGGGTATATATATACAATTGCTCTTCTTGTAGCTCTTAAAGAGTTAAGAAGAAGGCAAGCCTCGCGCCGTCGTTGTCATTGCTCGCTCGGCTCGGCTACGGCTTCGGCTTCGGCTTTGGATTCTGATTCGGATTTGGATTTGGTCAAATGATCGATTGATTAATTTTTTGGACCTAATTTATATGTTAATAGTAAATGTTAACGTAATATTATTCGTGTTTGTAACGGATGTATTCCAAATTCGTTGATCTATTCTATCAACAAGTGCTCATTCCACCATACATAATGCCACCATACATAATGCTCCATTATAACAGCTTGGTGCTATATCCACCATAGCCAAAGTGCTCCATTAAATGAGTGGAATTGCACTATAAATAGATGGTAAGCAAATTGTTGAAACACACACAGAAAAAACGGACAGAACATCCTCTTCTGTTATCACTCAACATTGGCTATACTTTGCATTTCTTTCTCTCAGAATTTCCATTCGACTTCTGAGTTCTCCTCCCTTGTTTTGCATTGTTTTTAAACTACAACAAAGCAACCGTAAGTGTGATTTGCTACCGAACTTTGTGTTCGGTTAAACACCGGGGTTGAAGTACCTCTACACCAATGTGTAATTCGTTCTATCCTGGGAGGAAATAATCCATAACTTTGGGTACTAGGAGGGGATCAAATTCCTTAAGGAAACACTGTGAATTCAGTGGGCACGAATTAATTACTGTTTATTAATATTTATGTTTATATGCTAATGTTCTTTTTTCCAGATTTATTATTTACAAATACAGGATAATAACCGGGATCCAACACCCACATCGGACTTTACTCTTTTAGGTCATCTATTCCATGCCTATATAAGGCCGCATGCACTCCCTACGTTGAACATCGATTTACATTGTTCATAAATCAGAAGAAGTACGACAGTGCCGAGGTAACTTCTTTTTCTTTCTTTTGCGTCTTTTTTTTGTTATATTTTTTGTAGGTCAAACGTTCGTCAAGTGCTAAGTTGACGAGCAACTCCATGATGTCCCATCAAAGAACAAATCTGCAACAATTTATAGACGGACAAATCCCCATCACCATAGAGACGGACAAATTCGCATCAATATATAGCAGACACATCCGCACCAACATATAGACGGACACATCCACCTCAACATATTGATGGACAAATCCCTATCAACATATTAACGGACAAATCCACACCAACATATAGACGGACAAACCCGCATCAACATATAGACGGACAAACCCACATCGCCACATAGATGGATAAATCCATATCAATATATAGATGGATAAACCTGTATCAATATATAGACGGACAAACCCACATCACCACATAGATGGATAAATCCATACTAACATTTAGAAGTATCAAATCCATGAAGAGGCCGACTTAAGGTGCAAATGGACTTAAACGTCCACCTTAAAATTGGAAAATTATAGTTCCTTTTAAGGACAAACATACGAATAGATCAACTTAAGGTGCAAAGGGACTTCGACGTCCACCTTAAGATTGGAAAATTAGAAAACTTCAACTTGAAGGCTTGTCGGACTTTGAAGATTTCAACTTGAAGACCAACAAATTTGAAGATTTGACGGGCTTGAAAATATGGGGGACTTTGATGCTTCAACTTGTAGAGCAACATACTTGAAGATTTCAACTTGGAGACTTCGATGGCTTAAATATTTCAGCTTCTCTTTTGCTTTACATTGTTCGACTTGGAGGGCCTTCAACTTGAAGATCGGTGAATTTGGAGACTTCAACTTGAAGATCGACAGACTTGAAGACTTCAACTTTGAGACTTTGAGGGCCTAAATATTTCAACTTGAAGATCAGCGAATTTGAAGACTTCAACTTGAAGACCGACGGACTTGAAGATTTCAACTTGGGGACTTCAACTTGAATACACTTGAAGACTTCAACTTGGAGACTTCGAGGGCTTAAATGTTTCAGCTTCTCTTTTGCTTTACATTGTTCCACTTTCGTCTTAGTCGCATAATTTTCAGCTTTACGTGCTTGTAAAAAATGATTCATATCTTGTCGTGGGAGAGTCCAAATAATGAACCGTTTGATAACTTCAATATCTAAGATATATCCAATACTCAGAATCAAAAACCTTCAGAATCGCGCCGGATAATACTTTGAAACCAACTTTAAATTTCACCACGTTGAAAATTTTAGATTTGCGCAGTCTCACCAAACAAATTCATATCTCGGTGAAGAAATATCGAAATTGCACACCGTTTGATTTCAAGAAAACTAGACTTCAAGATCTATAATATATCCAAAAGTCTCAATCAAATAACTTCAGAATCGTCCCAGATAATATTTTGAAATCAACTTTATATTGCACAACGCTATCAATTCTAGATTTGCGCAGTCTCATAATTCATATCTCGGTGTCGAAATATCGAAATTGTAAACCGTTTAATTTCAAGAAAACTAGACTTCAAGATCTAGAACATATCTAAAATTCTCAATCAAAAAACTTCATAATCGTCCCAGATAATATTTTAAAATCAACTTTACATTGCACCACGCTATCAATTCCAGATTTGCGCAGTCTCACCAAAAGATTCATATCTTGGTGTAGGAACGTCGAAATTAGGAACCGTATGATTTATTGAAAACTAGACTTCAAGATATATAATATATCAAAAATTCTCAACCAAACAACTTCAGAATTACCCCAGATAATATTTTGAAATTAACTTTTCATCGCACCATGCCATTAATTCTAGATTTGCGCATTTTCACCAAAAAACTCATATCTTGGTGTAGGAACATCGAAATTACGAATCGTTTTAATTTATTGAAATCTAGACTCCAAGATCTAGAACATATCCGAAATGCAAAATATAATACCTTAAGGGTAGTTTCAGGTAATATTCTAAAATCAACATCAAATTCTGACATGCTGACGATTTGAGATCGCGGGACTTCACCAAAACTTTTGTATCTTGGTATGGAAGCCTCGAGATCGGAAGATGTCTTACTTTCTATCAGTCAGAATTTTATAGCTATATTCTCACAAATATATTGGGTTTAAGTCTCACCGAAGCGTTGTGCCAAGCAATCTTTTCCTTATACTTGTGTTTCCTTTTGACACATTTCTTCTCTTCCCCTTTTTTTTAAGGCAGAGGGTGGACTTGGAGACCAACAAACTTGAAGGTTGGCGAACCTGAATATATAGAGAATCCATGGACTTCAATGCAAATGCTTGACATCCTCCTAAAATCGGCCCATTGAAAATATCAGTTTACCATGGTGGGTTTCCCCCTTTAAATCAAATGAGATCAAAGTTCAACATGAACATGGTGTTTCAGCTTGATCTTACATTCCTTCATACTTCATTTGAACAATAATTGGGGCAATATATATTTTTTGAACTTTATGCGACCGAACTTAGAATGAAACTTTAAGCTGCCTACATACGTACCTCGGTGAAGAGGATCAAGTCATACCGTAGTTCAGACTGGGTAGATTTTTTTTTATGTCCTAACTTTTGCCTAGGTCGCCTCTTCGAGATTTTCAACCTAGCAGACTTTTTTTTAGGCCGTACACAGTTTATACTCTTGCGGGTCAGGAGTGTAGCAACATGCAGTTTAGGCTCGTGTGTTAAGGAGCATCATGACTCGCAGTTTAGGATAGTACGTCGAAGAGCGTTTCAATTTCAAGGATAATCCTTCTTTAAGAATTTCCCATTGATGGGGCCGATTCTCATGCCATCTGTATCAACCAGCTTGTAAGCCCCACTTGAGTAAGCTTCTTGTACGACATATAACCCATCCCATTTTGAGGTGATCTTCCCTACATGTTTATGAGAAGTAATTATGGGTCTTCGCACGATAAGGACTTGATCTCCTACTTGAAAGGATCTCAGGCGAACTTTTTTATTAAAGGCACGAGACAATCGAGCTTGATAACATTCAAGACTTTGTTGAGCTTCCAACCTCTTCTCATCAAGGGACTCCAACTCTGCTAATCGAAGTCGAGCATTTTCTTCATCAGTGATCCCTTCTCGGATAGCCAGTCGTAACGAAGGTATTTGACACTCAAGTGGCAAGACGACTTCGACTCCATAAACGAGTGAATAAAGAGTCTCCTGTGTTGGCGTGCGGTGAGTCATCCTATATGCCCATAGAGCTTCTTACAACGATCATTCCAATATCGTTTGGATTTGGAGATGACTTTTTTTATTAAGTTGCATAGAGTTTTATTGAATGCCTCAGCTAGACCATTGGCGGCAGCATTGTACATCAAAGAGTTACGTTTCTTGAAGCCAAAGAGATCACAAATCTTGTTCATTAGCCTATTGTCGAATGGCTTTCCATTATCCGTTATTATATAACGAGGAATGCCAAAGTGATAAATAATGTTTACTCGGATGAAACTTGCGATATTTTCCTTCTTTATTTCCTTAAGAGCAACAACTTCAACCCATTTTGAGAAGTAGTCAGTTGCAACTATGATGTATAGGTGCCCACCAGAGGACTTTGGTAGTGGTCCAACAACATCCAATCCCCAAGCATCAAACGACCAAGATGCAACAATCGGGTGCAATACTTCAGGAGGTTGATGAATAAAATTTGCATGGAATTGACAAGCCTTTCATCTTCGAGCATAGTCCAAGCAATCCTTTACCATCGTTGACCAATAGTATCCCATCCTTTTTATATGGAAGTGGAGCTTTGGTCCAGACTGGTGTGACCCACATACCCCAGAATGTGCCTCTTGCAAAGCTTGGAGAGCTTCTTCTTCTCCTAAGCATCGCAAAAGTACTCCCTCGAATGATCTTCTGTGTAGAGTATCCTTGTAGTAAAGGAATCAAGGTGCACGACGACGGATTTTAGTCCTTCTCCTCGGATTTTCTGGAAGTATCCCATAGCATAATTAGTCTATAATAAGTTGTCGCCATTCTTCTTTCTCAACTTCAAAAACAACAACTAGATGCTTGAGTTCATTTTCTTCACCTTCGACCTCATTTGGTGGCGGTACTACCAATCTATGGCAGACGGTAACTTGCGCTTGATCAGGTAGGGCTAATGATGAAGCTAGAGTAGCTAAAGCATCAACCTTCTTATTTTCTTTCCTTGGCATATGCTGAATAGTCACATCATCCAGATACCCCATCAACTTTTTAGCGTAATCATGATATGGGCATAGTTTAGACTTTTTAACCTCGTAACTACCCAAAAGCTGATTGACCACTAACTGGGAGTCATCGAAGACTTGAAATTTCAATTGCTTCATATCAACAACCATTTCAAGCCCAAGTATTAATGCTTGATACTCAACAACATTGTTGGAACAGAGTTGTGTCAAGGTGAAAGAGTAAGGCAAGACTTCACCTTGGGGAGTGAGAAATACCACGCCAGCACTGGCTCTCCCACGATGCGCAACACCATCAAAGTACATCTTCCATGGAGGTTGAATTTCGACGACCATTGCGTCCTCGTCATGTAGTTCATCAGTTAACCTATAGTCATCAAGTATCGGATTATCTGCCAAGAAGTCTGCCAATGCTTGTCCTTTTACAGCCTTTTGAGGGATATGCAAAATCTCAAATTGTTGAAATTAGAGGTACCATCTCACTAGTCGATCACTAAGAATAGGTTTTGACATAACGAACTTGATGTGATTTGCATTAGAAACACGATTGAAAACATGAGCTTGAAAGTAGTGCTTCAACTTTTGAATTGAGAATACTAGCGCCAAACACAACTTCTCAATTGGAAAATACTTGTTAGGTGTCATCATCCTGTTCAAGTAGTAAATAGAGTTTCTTTCCCCTCACTATTTCTTTGGCCAACAGTGCTCCAACAGACCTTTCCTGCACCGCAATGTATAGTATCAATGGCTTTCCGGGTATAGGAGCTGCTAAAACTGGAGGCTTCATCAAGTAGGTTTTGATACTTTTGAAGGCATTGCTACAAGCTTGGTCCCACTTGAAAGGAATGCCTTTCTTCATGAGGCGACTAAACGGTTGGCACCTCCCAACCAGGTTTGATATGAATCTTCTAAGGTATGCTAGCTTTCCTTGCAGACTTTTCAATTCATGGATATCTCGAGGCTTAGGCATTTTCAAAATGGAATCCACTTTGGCTTGATCAATTTTGATCCCTCGATGTCGGACAATGAAACAAAGGAACTTTCCAGAAGTAACTCCAAAGGCACATTTTAATGGATTCATCCTAAGTTGGTACCTCCGGAGCAATTCAAATACCATCCTAAAGTCTTTCATGTGGTCGCCCTTCTCTCTTGATTTCACTACCAAGTCATCGACATAGCATTCAACATTATTGTGGAGAAGATTGTCAAAAATATTCTGCATAGCCCTTTGGTAAGTAGCACCGGCATTCTTCAAGCCAGAAGGCATTACCTTGTAGCAATAAATACCCTTTGGGGTACGAAATTGCAGTAAGCTATTCATCTTTTAGTGCCATGCGTATTTGGTTATAGCCCGATGGACCGTCAATGAAAGACATTGCCTCGTAACCAGTAGTAGCATCGATCATCAACTCTAGAATAGGAAGAGGAAATTTATCTTTCGGACATACATTGTTGAGATATCTACAGTCATCGCACACTCGTATCTGGCCATTCTTCTTCCTTACAAGGACAATACTTGAAACCCATATTGGGTATTTAACTTCACGAATAAAGCCAGCTTCGATGAGTTTGTTAACTTCGGTTTCAATCAAGGGAACCAAGTCTGGCCTAAAATGCCTTTGAGCTTGTTTAACAGGGTGAGCACCATTTTTGACTGTAAGGTGATGGAATGCTACTTTCGGGTCCAAGCCATGCATCTCTTTGTTACTCCAAGCGAAAACGTCCCTGAACTGCTTGAGTAACTCAATATAAGTGCTTTCTTCATCAACTTCTAGTAAAACACTTAGGTAGGTGGGTCTTGGTTCTTCATCAGTGCCAAGGTTAACTTATTTTAAGGAATCAATCATTGTCTTCACCCCTTCTTCAAGTTCTTGAGGAGCATCATTTGCGTCCTCATCTTTTTGAGGGTCCCCATCGTTGAAGGATATGTGATAACATGGTAAAACATCGTCCAATTTCTCTTCATCCTCCATTAGAGATAAGACACCATGCTCGCCTTGTGAAGTAATAGGATACGAAGAACCTACACTTTCTTCATCTTCATCATGTTCTTTAGTGTAGACCACAGTGTATGGCTTCACCTTTAGTACTTAATCACACGAAACCATGACTTTTGTTTGTCGCTTCATTCTAAAAGGAACCAAACTTTGGAAATCTTTAGAGATCTTGTGAATTTTGGGTGAAGCGGGTGTTCTTGAATTTCAATAATTTCTCTGGAACTTATTCCTCTTCTTTAATGGACCCAATCTCTCAAATACAGAAGTTCTCACAATTGATTTTCCAAGCCGATCAAAGACAGAAGGCCTGTTAGAAATGGCAAATTCGTCTTCTACACTGATATAATTGCTACTCGCCCTTCTAATTGAGATTCACACTGGTGATGGTTGCTTGTATCCCAGACCTTCACGTGGTTGCCTCATTGCAGGTTATGATGGGAGATTCCCTAACTTTGACGGCTAATTAGGATTGTATCCATCTTTTGTAAATAGCTTGTACGCGTTAGGATCAAAACCTTCATTTGTTCGATTTGTAAGGAGTGCCACATTCTGAAAATGATTTTGGGCTACAAACCCTACAAGCAGCTTTGAGGACAACTTTACTGCCTCAATTCATTTTACGGGAAGAGTTAACTCCCTTAGCGTCTTGGTTTGAAGATTATATGATTCGCCCTCGTCTTTCTTCCTTTTAGGGACATATTGGAGTGCATGACTTACTTTCTTTCCATAAGACGCAATACCCCCTTTATGAGATTTATTCACGTTGGCGAGTACCTCTTCAGTAACAACTTTTGCTTTACCAATAGTCACCTCAGCTCTTTTAGTTATAGGTTCTTCATTCTTGCTTTTCATACCATCATCAACTTTCAGCTCCTTCACAATGTGGTTCTTCAAGTAGAACTTTGCATCAACGAAGTGTGACTCAGCCTCGGTGAATGGCTCATCATCAGCAACTACCATCTTCTCGACTTCACCCTTGTAGTATTTTAAACATTGATGGTAGGTAGATGGAACTACTTTATTTTCATGTATCCAAGGCCTCCCAAGCAAAATATTGTATGAAGTCTTCGCGTCAATCACATGCAGCCATGCACTTAATTGCATATCTTCAATAGTGATTCCCAGCCTGATCGCGCCTATGGCTCTTTGCCCCCCTTGGTTGAATCCTTGGACCATCACACAACTTTTTGAGAGTTCGTTCTTGGGAATACCAAGTTCTTTCATGGTGTGGATTGGCAAAATCTTCATTGAGGATCCTCCATCAACCAAAATTTGATTTACCCTTTCATCGCACATATAGCCAACCAGGTACAATGGGCGGTTATGAGGAGTTTCACCTAGCAAAAGATCGTCATTTGTGAACGTGACCTTTTCCTCACAAGCATTAACTTCTTGAGGAGTGGACTCGATGGATTTTTCCGAAGATGGTGCCAATGGTAGGTCACCACTCTTTTCTTCCCTTTTGTCAGCATGGCTACAAGAGGCATCAATTCCCTCATGGAAAATCTTCATGCGGAACCAACTTGGTAAAAACTCCTCCAAGGTCACTGGATTTTGTGGCTTTTAAGGATGGTGCATCTCCACTTTTGCTTTCTTCAAATGCCTAACGGATTCCATCTCCTTGGTCTTTTCACCACCATTTTCCTTGTTGGTTGTTCTATTGATTCCTTTCATAGGCTCCTTTTGTGGTGCCTACGACTAGTCACCAATGTCCAACCTTTATCATCATTAGGTTGATTGACTTCAGCTTTGTCGCTCTTCGGTAATTCTTCATCTTTACTTTCTTTAAAACCACATAATTCATCCGGACTGAATGAGCCAAAGGTGATGAAGACTTGGTTTGTGCTTGCTTTCTCATCTTCAAGCACGATCTTCTTTTCGCGAGCCAAGTCCATGACTTTGTCTTTGAAGACAAATCACTTCTCCAAAGGGTGGCTTACAAGTCGGTGATATTTGTAGTAATTTGGGTCATTTGTTTTCCCAGCTTCATTTGATTGCTTCATCTCTAGAAGCTCAATAAGATTTAACTCGAGAAGTTTTTCGAAAATGGCTGGCATATCAGAATCCAGAAATGGGTACTCTTTCTCTTGCATTTCTTTTAGAGTCAACTTTCCACTTGGCTTATTGTGAAAAGAAGTGGATTTCATACTCTGATTCTTGTTCACCTTCGTCGTGAACTTCATAGATGACGTGTTGACATTCATAGATTCTTTGCTTTCAGACTTCGGTACAAACTTGCCCCACTTCCTGACTTTTTGCTTGTCATTCCCTTTACGAGGTTCGTAGATGGGCAGCCTTTCATTTCCAGCAGAGGCCATGCTTAATTCCATGTCATGGGCACGAGTTGCAAGTTCTTCAAATGTTCTAGGCTTGATACCTTACAAGATGTAGCGCACTCCCCAATGCATGCCTTGGATGCACATCTATATGCCTGAAGCTTCACTAAGCTTGTCTTTGCAATTGAGGCTTGCATTCCTCCACCGATTGATAAAGTCGATAACTGGTTCCCCCTTTCGTTGACGAGTATTTGTAAGTTCTATCATACTCATAGTACGTATCATACTATAAAAGCGATTAAGGAACTCTTGCTCTAGTTGATCCCAGCTANGAAGCTTCACTAAGCCTGTCTTTGCAGTTGAGGCTTGAATTCCTCCACCGATTGATAAAGTCGATAACTGGTTCCCCCTTTCGTTGACGAGTATTTGTAAGTTCTATCATACTCATAGTACGTATCATACTATAAAAGCGATTAAGGAACTCTTGCTCTAGTTGATCCCAGCTATCGATAGATCTAGCCTCGAGGTCCGTGTACCAGTCAAAAGCATTTCCTTTTAGCGAGCGGACAAACTGCTTGATGAGGTAATCTCCATAAGTCCCAGCATTGTTGCATGTCTCCACGAAGTGCGCAACATGTTGTTTTGGGTTACCTTTACCATCAAACTGTTGAAACTTCGGAGGTTGATATCCAGCAGACATCTTCAACATATCGACCCTTGCAGTGTACGGCTTTGCATATGTAAGGGAGGATTTGGCAGCAACTTCATATTTGTTCTTAATGGTACATTCAATGAACTCCTTTAATTGATCGATTGGAATCATCCCTTCAGATGAGACAGGGATAGCCTTAGTGGATGCTGCTTGTCTTGGGGGAGAGTCACTCTCTAGAACCTCTGGGAGCTTGCCGAGTGCATGGGTGGATTCTTCTTCCATCAAGATTCCCACTATGTCTGTTAGCTTGTCAATTCTAGCCTCTTAATTTTGCATGCATTTCGTCAAGACAGCGATTCCGTCAAGTTTGCCAACTGCTCCTCCATAGATGAAGTGTTTGTCACCATGGCTTGCATGATTGTCGTGGATAACAGAGAGTAGCATGGATTTTCACACAGATTGATCCTTGATTGGATCACGCTATGTGGTGTAATTTGGGAGGATCCATCACTTGATGCATCATCATCTTCCTTCATAGCAGAGTGCTTAGATCCGAAGAGGTCAAGCAAAGCAAGAGTTTTCTTGATCTTTTCAGCAACATCGCTTCCTCCTTCAGATACGTTTGTGGAAGATCTTGCTCCTTTTGAGGATGAAGATCCAAAAATAGGGGTTGATGCAGATGACACTTGGGGTGCTTGTTGTCCTAAAGAGCTTGCTTTGTTCCTCATAACTGGTCCGAAGCTTCCAAAGGTAACATCGAGGATGTTTTCCACATCAGCATAGAACCTGGAGTTAGCAGCCTTGGTTGAAATTGAACCGGAGTTGATTTTCTTTGAAGCCATTTCAATGTTCTTGGACTTTAGTGATTGAAAAGTTGATATGAGAGGTAGATATTGTCCCACTGGGCGTGCCAGAATTTGTAGACAATAAATTGCGAATGAGAAAATAAAATCAAGACCGAAAATATCGCAACAATCGTAGTATTTGATTTCAAATATTTTGAGCGTTACAATCTCTATGATTCCTTTGATTATACTTTTCTAGTATAAATTCAAGGGCCTTTGAGCTTGATCTTGAATCTATGTTTGTTGCCACGAACGATGATCTTGTTCTTGAGCTTGAGCTTGATTTCATGGACTTGAACTTGATTTGGATTTCGTTCTTGAGCTTGAACTTGATTTGTTCTTCGTTCTTGAGTTTGAACTTGATTTGTTCTTCGTTCTTGAGCTTGAACTTGATTCTTGAAATTGAACTTGAAGCTTGAAACTTGTGGAGGAATTTGTAGTGTTTGATCCACGAGCTCTTTCTTGCTTCTTGTTATAACTTCTGGTCCATTTTCTGAGTTATGAAAACCCCTATTTAGAGTTGTGGAAGGGAGGAGTCATGATAAGAACAAACTCTTTCCGACCAATCAAATTGAAGTGTGATATGACCACATTTGATTGGCCAGAACATGTCACTGCACACGTGGCACGATTTCATTGGCCTTTCAGTATGACTAGGCATGCCTTGTCATTTTGACATGTGGCATGGTCCTATTGGCTCTTCCATTTGACTTGGCGTGCCACGTCATTTGACACGTGGTACCAAACTGGGCCTCTAGAAAGATGTCATTGTGAGCACATAATTTTTGCCCTAAGCAAATTATTCCAAAAAAGTTCAAATAACCGATTTCTTTATTATTTTACAATTTTTGTGGATTTTGTTGAATTTGGTGTTAATTGATTGCATGATAATTCATATGAAAATACAAAAATATGCACTAGCATTTAAGGATCTAATTGGCACAATTTTAGTATTGATTAGTATTAATTCGATTTAGAATAAAATTTAAAGAAAATCATAAAAATAGTTTACTTTTGCATTTTTAATTGTTTCGTCACGAAATAGATTTTAAATAATTTGAGGATTTAATTAGTGTAACTTTAAATTATATTAGGACTTTGTTTTAATTTTTGCATCAGAAAAAATATGTAAATAATAATAATAATAAATACCAAATGAAAACACAAAAAGAAATAAAAGAGGCAATTGAAAAAGAAAAGAAGAAGAATAGACTCAGCCCAAATGTTCAAACCACCCCAGGCCCAATTCATATCGACCCAGTCCGGTCCAAGAGACGCCTAAACGACGTCGTTTTGAGTTATTAAAACTCAATCCAATCTCAGCCATCAATCCTTTTCAATCCAACAGACACCATTTGTGATCACATTTTAATATAGTGGTTTGAAAATTTAGCCCAAATCCTAAAAATTCCCTCTTCCTCCTCGTACACTTCCGCCTCCATCACCGCTGTCTCGCCAGAACCCTACCGGTGGCGAACGCTACTCCTCCCAAACAGCCCCAAAAACACAACCCCAAACCTCCTTTTCTCCTTTATCACAAATATGGCCTTATCTTTCTTCAAAACCCTGCCTAGCTCCTTGAACAGTGACGTTTCCTTCGCCGGAACCCTACCGCCGGCGAATGTCACCACTTCCAAACCACCCCAAAATTACACCCCCATTTCCCCTCGTTCCCCTCTTTCCAACCCTGCCCTTGGTTTCCCTCCAACCTTGCCAGAAACCCTCGAATCTTGATTTTTATTTTCTCCGGCCAAGTCACCACCTCGCCCAAATTTATCCAAAATAATACCCCAACACCGGCTGAGTATCCTCTATACAACCCTCATAGCCGCTTGGCTCAAATATAATCACAACTGCTCGAATACCTGTTTCAAGTTTTCCATCCAAAACACCCTAACTCTAATCTTCGTGATTTCGGACCGTGATATCCCTAATCATGTATTTTCTTTTGAAAATACACGATTAGGGATGTTACGTGTTAGGAATCTTGGAAGATTCATGGCCGGCTGAAATTTCTCTTTGCATTCGTAAGTTTCTTATTTTCTGTTTGTAATTCTGTCTTAGTTAGATTTAATTTGTTCTAGTTTAATTTTTACTTTTCTTAGTTTCATCGGTAATGATCCTGTACTTAGTTGTTTTTGGTTAATCATAATCTTTTCCAATTCTTAATTTTGGTTTAGCTTGTGATAATTCATCAATTCATTTGTTAAAGTCTTATTTGAATTAATTTTTAATATTTATTAGCTAGGTTAATTACTAATTAGTTCAGTTTCAGTTTAATTGATTGTTTTGATAGTTAGTTTGGTTATTAATTATTAATTCAAATCATTAGATTTTAATAAGAGTTAAAATTGGATTTATTCTTTAATAATGGGCAATTCAAAGTTTAAGTAATTGGTTTGGATATAGCTGTATTGAACTAATAGTTTCAGAGGGCCTTCAGGGGCATTTTGGGCATATAAAGTAGGCTAATTTGTTAGAATAGTAATTACAGCGTAGTTAAACGGTAGTTTGGGCATTGAAAAAGGACAGTTTAATCAGATTTGATAATTTTTGAAATGATGTATGGGTAGTATCGGAATTGTAATGGGCATAGAACCTTCTAGAATGGACTTTAGTATAGACTTCAGCAAATAAGAAGTACTTACTTGTAGTACAAGTCAGAAATAAGGGGTAAAAAATAGAAATAAAATAGGGATTAAAGAGTAGAATGAAAATATAAAATTATACCCTAAATTTACCTATAAATAGGCATTCATTTGCCTTGTTTCACGAGTTTGAGCCTCCACTTTCCCCCCAAAAAATTTCCTTTGTACATTTCAGATCTACATTTGAAATTCAAATCCTAAAAAAAAAACAATAGAAATCCCACAAAAAAAAAAAAAAAATTACTGTTCTATTGGCTAATTCAAGACAATTGTGATTTTTAATGGCTGATTTGTATGTTTCTAGTTCTTGAAGTTTTAGAGGCTCAATAGGTTGATTTCTGGTGCAATTTTGAGTTAATCTAACTGGTTTTGGGTCCAATTGCTGTTAATTTTGGTTGCTGTTTGGTTGAGGTGTCATTTTGGGTTTGAAATTGCATTTGCTTTCAATATCAAATCCTCCTATTGCTTACGAGCTGACTCTTGCTGATTTGAACTCAATTTGCTGCTGCTGTTGCGTTATTATTGCTGCTGACTCCTTTTTTTTATTCTTATATTCCAAATATCCAGGTACACATTCTCAAATTTGATGTAATGTTATTCTTAAGTGGAAACGCAATAAACTGCATGTTCATTTGTTCCTGGAAGTCATGCTTGCTTGGGCCATGATGTAGTATCAGTTAACTATATGTTAGATTTATGGTTTAATTATGATTTAAATGTAATTAACTGGACTGTTTTGGGGATTGTTTAAGTCTGTGGTTATCTAATTGTAGTTTCAATATAGTTCATACTTGTTTTAATTCAACATTTCTTCTGTAAAAATAAGAAGTCAGAAACAATTGAGATTTGTAGTTGCTTGTTAAGTCAATGTGTCTATTAAGTCAAGCTAAGCATGTGACTCGAACAATTTAGAACTACAATATTTGTTATTAGCAAGTTTGCTAGTAGTGACAACTCTTTTGTCTTGTTGAATTTATTATTTCAACGTAGATATTAATAGTTTTAGAATAGTTGTTAATATCAGTAATTTACTTAAGTTGAACCGACACCATCAGTTAGTTAACTTGAAGCAATTAGCTGAGCATGAATTTAGGTTCTTAATTTGTAATCGATATCTTGTCAATTTGATTAAGTGTACTTTGTTGCCAATTGTTGAACATACTCAAAATATATTTTGGAGTAATTTTTGGTGGGCAAATGTTCTAGCAAATAAGGGCTTGCCTAGCTTCAGAGATTAGATCCCTTTTTCTCCCCTGTGCGGCCTGATCTGCCCTGTCCGATTTGGGCTGGACTTAGGCCCAATAGTGTACTAGGTATTTTGCATTGCGTGCACATCTTGTGTGGTTTGGGCTCTTTGGGCTGAGGCTTATGACTGGCCTGTCCTTTTGCACGCCTGAGGCAAGGTCTCAATATGGGCTATGCTCAACCCCAAAATGGCTAGAATCTGAAATCATACGAGGCCATGGACACGAACATAAAAATTATTAGGTAACATTAAATGATTTAGGAATTTTCTTTAGTATTAGGGATAAATAAAAGATAGAAAATCATAGTTATTTGAGGTTTGCCTTTTAACAATAAAACGAGGCGAGCCTCACTACACAAAACAAATAAATAGCGGGGCCCTCGGTAAATATTTATATAAAATACTTAGAATTCGGGAGGATCGTTTAGTAAATTTCACGGTCTTCCCCAAAAAAATAATAAATGCATAGTTGCTTTAGGCACGTATTTTAATAATGTTACTTTCCTAAATACGGGTGCACATTTATGTGACCCAAATCCAAATCTCAACGAAGTCGAAATGTATCAAAAGCCACGGGCACACTGGTGCGGCATGGTTCGAGATACATTTTCACGACGTTGTAATTATTAAAAATGAACATATAATAAAAGCGGGCTATTAATAAAAGGCACATATAATAGAACATGTATCGAAATCAGATAAAATCAAATACAACATTTGAGCGACCGTGCTAGAACCACGAAATCCGGGAATGCCTAACACCTTCTCTCAGGTTAATAGAATTCCTTATCCGGATTTCTGATTCGCGGACTGTTAACATAATCAATAAATTCCTCGATTCGGGATTCAACCGGTGACTTGGGACACCATTAATCTCTCAAGTGGCGACTCTGAATAAATAATAATAAATCCTGTTCCAATTGTACTTTAATTGGAAAAACTCCTCTATGCCCTTTTGGGTGTAGTGAAAAAGGAGGTGTGACAATCATCATGGGCTTAATGAAGTGGGCTCATCACTTTAGCCCAATTATATGGGCTAATCCAATGGATTAAGACTTATTTATTTAATCCATATATATTGGACTTATATAACTAATTCAATTATATTAGCTCAATAAATTTGTTTGAACTAATATATCTTGAATTTAATATATAGTCCCAACTATTTTATGGATTTAATTCCTATAAAATTTATATGCCTACAAGTGTATAAACACATCTTATACACCTTTATACAAGCATCTGTAGACGAACTTCTTCCACGGTTTTCAGTTGCAATTCTTGTTTAGAATCAGTCCAAATCTCCATTAAATGACTTCAAATTTTATATACAGTCTCCTTATACTATTTCTAACAATTATAGATAATAACCACTGCAAATTTCTTATAAAATCAAATTCGGAATCTAAACCCACATATTTAAGCTTGTTAAAAATCTAATTTTTACCACCCAAATGGATTTAGTTTGTTGAACTAATATTTGAGTTACAGTTACAATTACTGATTCAAAAATTAACTTAAAAGCTTGAGCAATCTTTTTTAAAAATTAAATAGTAATTTTGAGAACCTATTGGAGTTGGATCATGGATGTTGAATTTTAGCCTATTATTTTTGGGGTAGCTGGTTGTAAATTAAAATATGGGCTATAAAATTAAAAAGTAGGGATCCCTATTGTTCTTATGTGAAATTTTTCCAAAAAATTATAGTCTAATTATCTTTCTAATATTTAATTTAAAAATAACTAAAATTCTCTATGTTATATGTCAAATCAAAATTTTTAACTTTTTAACATAAAATTCTTATTGGATAATAATATAGTTATAGCTAAACATATAAAAATTGGGAAGAGCTAATATTAAGAATTTGAATGAAAAAAATTATTTCCTCTAATATAATTATGTTTTTGAACTAATGTAACAAAATAAGTTTTTGAATTAATTAATTATTCAAAAAATACAATTAAATTATTTTAGAAACTCATCATATAAGTAATTGCAAAACTCGTAATGTATATAAATTTATTTTTATAAGAAGAGCATTGATGGCAAACGAAATAAAAAAAAATAAAGAATATTAGTTACAATATAGTATTGAGTTGTTAAAAAAGCAAACCTAAAATAATAAGGATGAAATAGTTGATGACAAAACGTATTCTAGATGAGTAATCATTAATTAATTTTTCTTCCTTTGCATTTGTCCATCAAATGGCAAGTTCATATTAACTCAACATTGGTCATTCTTAGAATTTACATAAAGCCAACCTCTCCATTCTCAAATGGCTAAAAGATCAAATGATTTAATTTTTAATTTGCATTGTTTTACAAATCTTTGGAGAATTATAACGAACTATTTCTGTGTCAAGTATTTGTTTGGATTATTAAGTCACACAATAGCAATAATTTTCATAAGATATTCGCAAAGAAATCCTTAGAAATCACAATAAGGTATCCGAGGACTTTTATGGGGCATGATTTTGTCATAGTGAGCTAGCTAAATGGATCAATATTCATCATTTTCAAGAAAATAGAATTTTTAATTTTTATTTCATAACATAAATACATCCTTTAATAATGGTTTCGTAATTTATAAAAGTTATGCACTAATTAATATAGGGTACATGCGCAAACTATACTAAATGTAGGAACATCCCCAAGTTAAAAGTTGATTTAAATATACCCATTAAAAACTAAGTAACCACTTTGCCCATCAATTTTACATTACTTTAAAAACATTTTGTACAAAAATGTAAATATATATTATAATAAAAATAATTAAAAAAACTTATAGGAATAAATTTCTTATATTACTACAGTACCCCTTCATAAAAACGTCTCATTATTTACGACTTCAGTCTTTCATATTGCATTTTATTATTATTATGGATAAAATTGTAAAATATATACTTCATTTATTTTTTCTTAAATGGAGTGCGAAATCAAAAATAGACATCTAAAAATGTACGGAGGGAGTAGTTAGTATTGATTTCTTCTATTTTATTACTCAAATATATATTCTTTTGTATTTACAAATTATTTTTGTCGAAAGTATGATGTCAAGTGTCACGAAGATATGGTAGAATAATGAAAAAGTGCTTAATTAGTAAAAATCAATTTCATTTTTTAGAACTATGACACAAATTATATATATATATTAAAGCTGCAAGGCTGATGTGGCATCCTCATAGATCAGAAATCATATTTAACTTTTGCCTATTTTTTTTGGCCATTTTTTCTCAATATTTCGTAATTTGTTGCACAAGCCATCAGACACGGATACAACAGTGACTCTGGTTGTTTATAGTGAACTCCATGAAGGTGTAAAAATCAATTGAATTTATCTAAGAATTTAGTTACCTATTGTGTCTTATGTCCTGATTTCCCTGTAAATAGAGTGAAAGATTATCACAGAATTTTTCTATTTGGTGTAATCTGTTAGAAGGATTGACACACTGGTTGGCGTCGATTTATAAAAAAATTGCTCTAGCGTTTGCTGTGATGGTAAGCAACCTTCACTTCCAACCAAGAGCTAGTGAGTTCGAGTCTCCCCAAAAGCAAGATGGGAAGTTTCTTAGAGGGAAGGATGACATGAGTCTATTTGGAAACAGCTTCTCTACCCCAGGGTAGGGGTAAGGTCTGCATACACACTACCCTCCCCAGATCAAGGGTAGATTTAGGGCCGAAAAATTACACTGTATATATAAAATAAAATCTATTTTTTATCTCTATATATTAAGTTTTGAACCCCCTTGAAACAACTCTATAGTGTAGTTTAGTGGTCAAGGAGGGTCAAAATTTTCATAAGGTCAATTCCACTAACTACAAATTTTTTTTTTAAACCCCCTTCGTGGAGATCCTGGCTCCACCACTGCCCCAGACTTCATTAAATGAGATTATATACTGGGTGGTTGTTGTTGTTGCTGCTCTAGGGTTTGTTGTGCCAATCATTTTTCTCTAATCATCTTTGTTTTATTTTGATCCACTTATTTTGTTGGGCAAATGTTGTTTACCACTAATTCTTCTTCTGCAAGTGAACATAGAATTTCTTATCATCTTATACTATATATGCACTTGGTTTATCTTTATAAATATAACTGACAATCTTATTTGTTTTGTTTCTATGGCAGATATCGTGGATATATTGTCTATGATATACACAATTAAGTAAGCACTCCACTTATGATCCTGGCTGTTATTTCCTTGTATCTGTTATCAACCTGTTCCTTTCTCTAACGATCTTTAAGATTGGTACCATTTAATTAAATATTTTTTTAATTTGAAAGTGGACTCCTTGACTTAGATCTATTTTGACAGTCTAGGAAAGATGAGTTCTATTCCAATGTCTTGGTTTCCACTACTTACTGCTCCAGAAAGGACTTCAAAACTAATCACATTTTCTCCAACTTATCTAGGAACAAGACTCCTGAAAATCTTCCTAAATGTGAAAATAGGTGTATCCTTTCAAATATATGAATTGATTCTTAGCATTAAGTAACAATTTATGACTGAAAAATGATGTTCTTTGCCACATTCAAATATATGAATTTTTAGATGATGAGGGATTTTTAGTAACTGCTATCATATTTGGGTAGTCATGTGAAATTTGAATAATGGAATTCTTATTTTGAAGTTCTTAATTCCTTTGTTTTATTGTTTGGTAAACATTTGTTTTAATCAAGAGTTAATATCTTAAAATTCCCCTAAACTATTATGTTTTATGTCAATTTTTTTACTTAAACTATTCAGTGTCTCCAACACCCCCCCTAACTTGCCCTTCCTATTAAAAACTCTTCATTGCATTCTTAGAGGTGCGTGTAGTACACTCCTAATTATTTAAAAAATGTGCCATGTAGCACTACACGTGGTTATTCAACTCAGCTTAAACCCGCCTAAACTATCACCATTTTGTCAGTTACCTACTTAAACTATCTGGTGTCCCAAAATCCCCCTGAATAATATTCCCCTATATATTAAATCCCTTATGTTTTTTAAAGAGTTTTATATACAGTTTACTCACGATGTATTAATTTTAGGTTTAATTGTGATTGTGCTTTATGCTAAACTCCAATTGAATAAGTCATTTATATTCATTTTGTAGCACAAAAAAATATAAATAAAGTCATATAATATTCCTTAAAAATCATCTTATATTACATAAAAAAGATTACACAAAATAAAATTTCGCAAATAAAAAACCAATTGGCCAACAAATACAATTACATTTTCTAATTCCAGACTACATAAAGAAGGTTCAAGATATTCAACTTTATTCTCTACAAGGTGTTGAGTTCAATAAGAATAATTAAATTGGTATTCTTTCAACAATATGTGTAAGAAATAAAAGAAGACTAAAACAAGAATGAGAATAAATCATTTTGGAGGGAATAAGAGAGGAAGAAATTTTTCCAGAGGAAACCCATATGGCAAACTAAAGAAAAAAGGTTAAAAAATGAAGAACAAGGTGAAAAATAAAGAAGAAATGTGAAAAAAATAATAATGGAAAAATGGTTAAAAAATGAGGAAGAGAGGTGGATGTAACTGAAATATGGAGAATATGTCACGACCAAACCCCCGGTCGTGATGACGCCCAACACACTGCTAGGCAAGCCCGACCTTTCAACAATATTCTCGACTTAAACGAATCATTAGTTGCAAGCACAAATAATAATTTCTAAACTGTTTTATCAAAATCCTGGAAATAACAGTGAAATGAACTGAAAGTTAATCAAATACTGCAACATAACCCCAACTAGGACCCAATGTCACGAATATGAGCCTCTAATACAGAATATCCACCTATTACAAGTCTGTCTAAGAAAGTGCGGAAATAAAGAGTAGAGATAAGAGGGAGAGATCAAGGCTGCGAATGCCATGCAGCTACCTCAATGCTCTCCGATACTGCTGTCCGGCTAAATAGTCCTCACTCAGCATGTGATGCACCTGGATCTGCACGCAAGGTGCAGAGAGTAATGTGAGTACTCCGACCCAGTGAGTAATAAACATACATAATGGCTGAAGATAAGAAACCATGGAATAATACAAGGTAAACTATAACTGGCAGCCTAGACATTTAACAGCGAAACAACAAGTCAATGCAATAACAGTACAGAAAGAACCATGTCAGGTAAACAAATAAGTAATAATGCATGAATGCAATGCAACACATAGACCGGTACATTCCAGTACCCACTGCGGCGTGCAGCCCGATCCGTTTAACGTCGACGACGCTCACTGAGGGTGTTTACAGACTCCGGGAGGGGCTCCTATAGCCCAAGCGCAAATAATAAAGCCATCTCGTGGCACCAGTATCCATATAATACCGCTGCGGCGCACAACCCGATCCATGTTCAGTCCAGAAATTCACACAAGCCCTACGGACAATATCAAAATAATAGTTATCAGTTCAGGATGTCAATACAATAGTGTTTTAGTTTTCAAATCTTCGAAAATGGCTGAGTATTTCAAAATAGTATTTGTATTTAGGGCTGAAATCCATTAACATGTCAAATAATGTGAAAAACAGTGATAGTAATCCCTGAAGGATTCAAATAATCGGCACAAAGCCCAAATGTAGCAACAAAATCCAAGTAGGATGATTATCAAACAAATCTTAGTCGAAAACACTGTATGAATACCACTTGGGACGGACTAAGTCATAATCCCCAATAACAAACGACCCCGCACTCGTCATAGAGCGCGTGTCTCGCCTGAATATAGCATTACGTTTCGATATTCCGGGGTTTCAAACCCTCAGGTCATCATTTACATCTATTACTCACCTCAAGCCGGTCCAAAGTCTATCTCGCTATGCCTTTTCCTCTCGAATCGACCTCTTCGCGCGTCGAATATGATCAAAACCACAAGGAATACATTACAATAGGCTAAGGAAACATAACCCAATCGAAAAGACTCGAAAAACATCGAAAATCATGAAGTTGGCAAAACCCAAGCCCCTGGCCCACTTCTCAAAAAATTACAAAATTCACATCACCGAATTCTCGTCTCTCTACGAGTTCATACATATCAAATTTACCAAAATTGGAGCTCAAATGCCCCCCTCAAATCCCAAGTTTTCATTTCAAAAGTCAAGCCCTAGTTCTTCCAATTTTACTCAAATTTCCATGAATTTAAAGGTTGATTCTTCAATAAAATGGTGTTTCTAGGTCACGAGACTCATCTCCAACCAATTCTCCTTGAAACCCTCTTCAATTTCTCCCAAAAAGCTCTCAAGGTGCTCAACAATGGAGGAAAAATGGTTAGACTCGCGGATGAAATATTCAATAAAAATCCTTCTGCCTAGGTTTATTTTCCTCTATGCGATCCTCCCGCGTTTACGATGACCAAATTTCACCTCTGCCAAAAATACCCTTCGCGAACGCGGTTGCATCCACGCGAACGTGAAGGTCTGGGTCCTTCTTCTTACGCGAACGCGGACATCACCACGCGAACGCGAAGGGCAACAGCCCTGGAACCCAACTCCTTATACGCGAACACATGCTCCCTCACGCGAACGCGAAGCCTGATCAACTTACCTTACGCGATCGAGAGGTCCCAGATGAGAACGCGTAGACCAAAAATCCTTGCCCTCAAATTCCCTCTACGTGTTCGCGACTCACCAATGCGAGCGCGAAGAGCAATTCTTCTGCAACCAAATAACTGAAAACCTGCAATCTTTTAAGGCCAAAATTGGTCCGATTGACCATCCGGAATCACCTCGAGGCCCCCGAAACCTCAACAAAAAGTACCAATACATCCTAAAACATTATTCAAACTTGTTACAATCATCAAAACACATCAAACAATGCTAAAACCATTAAATCACTTCGGATTCAAGCATAAGTTTCTTTAAAACTTCTGAAATACGTATTTGATAAAAAACCTGACCAAAACACCTACTGATGATCTGAAATTTTGCACACACATATAAAATCACCTAACGAAGCTACTATAACTCTCGGAATCCCATTCCGACACCCGGATCAAAATCTCACCTACCAATCGGAATTCACCAAAATACTAACTTCGCCAATTCAAGTCTAATTCTACACCGGACCTCCAAAATCAATTCCGATTGCACTCCTAATTCACAAATCATCCCCCGAAGCTAACTGAATCACCGAAAATCACACCCGAGCTCTCTAACTCAATAGTCAATATCCGGTTAACTTTTACAATGCAAGCCTTCCTTAAAGAGACTAAGTGTCTCATTTTCTACCAAAACCAAACCAATTCAACTCTCATTCACCAAATGCCGATAATGAAACATGAAGAAGCAATAAATGGGGAAAACAGGACGGTAACACATGAGACGATGGGTTGGGTCGTCACAACCTCCCCCACTTAAACAAACTCTCGTCCTCAAGCGGGCCAAGAAACATACCTGAAGTATCAAATAGGTGAGGATATCTGCTCCGCATCTCCTCCTCGGTCTCCCAGGTAGCCTCCTCCATGGGCTGACCTCTCCACTTCACCTTCACCGAAGCTATATCCTTTGATCTAAATTTCCAAACCTGACGACCCAAAATAGCCACTAGCTCCACATCATGGGTAAAATCATCATCCAATTAAACTGTGCTGAAGTCTAACACATGAGACGGGTCCCCAACATACTTCCGGAGCATGAAAACAAGGAATACCGGATGAACCCCCGACAAGCTGGGTGGACAAGCAAGCATATAGGCCACCTCTCCAATCTTCCTAAGTACCTCAAAAGGCCCAATGAACCGTGGACTCAACTTCCCTTTCTTACCAAACCTCATAATGCCCTTTATGGGCGAAACCTTCAACAAAACCTTCTCGCCCACCATATAAGACACATCTCGAACCTTCCGATCCGCACAACTCTTCTGACGCGACTAAGCTGTATGAAGTCTCTCCTGAATCACTTTCACCTTCTCTAAGGCATCCTGGACTAACCCTGTCCCCAATAGTCTAGCCTTGCCGAGCTCAAACCAACCAACCAGAGATCTATAACGTCTCCCATATAAGGCCTTATACGGGGCCATCTGAATACTGGATTGATAGCTGTTGTTATAAGAAAACTCTGCAAGTGGCAAGAACTCAACCCAAGAACCTCCAAAATCAATAACACAAGCACGCAACATATCCTCCAATATCTGAATAGTACGCTCGGACTGCCCTTCCGTCTGAGGATGAAACGCAGTGCTCAGCTCCACTTGTGTACCTAACTCCCGCTGAAAAGTCCTCCAAAACTGGGAAGTAAACCGAGTACCCCTACCTGAGATAATAGAAACTGGGACCCCATGCAACCGAACAATCTCCTAGATGAAAATCCCTGCCAGCCGCTCCGATAAATAGGTAGTACACACCGGAATGAAGTGTGCAGACTTGGTCAGCCGATCCACAATCACCCAAATCAAATCAAACTTCCTCGAGGTACGAGGGAGACCGCTCACAAAATCTATAGTAATCCTCTTCCACTTCCACTCTGGAATATCCATCCGCTGTAGTACACCACCAGGCCTCTGATGCTCATATTTAACCTGCTGACAGTTGAGACACCAAGCTACATAACCCACAATATATTTCTTCATTCTCCTCCACTAGTAGTGCTGCCTCAAATCCTGATACATCTTCGCGGCACCCGGATGAATGGAATACTGCGAGCTATGGGCCTCCTCTAAATCAACTCCCGAAGACCATCCACATTGGGCACGCAAATCCGGCCCTGCATCCTTAATACGCCATCATGATCAATAGTCACATCTCTGGCATCACCATGCTGCACCCTATCCTTAAGGACAAGCAAATGCGGATCATCATACTGGCGCTCTCTAATGCGGTCATACAAGGAAGACCGAGAAACCACACAAGCCAACACCTGACTAGGCTCCAAAATGTCTAACCTCACTATCCGATTGGCCAAAGCCTGGACATCAACTGCAAAGGGCCTCTCCCCAACTGGAATGTACGCCAGACTACCTATACTAACCGCCTTCCGGCTCAAAGCATCAACCACTACATTGGCCTTCCCCAGATGATACAGAATAGTAATATCATAGTCCTTGAGTAACTCCAGCCACCGCCGCTGCTTCAAATTAAGATCCTTCTGCATGAACAAATGCTGAAGACTGCGATGATCAGTGAATACCTTACAAAATACGCCATATAAGTAGTGCCTCCAAATCTTTAAAACAATAACAGCCAACTCCAAATCATGTACAATTTAGTTCTTCTCATGGGTCTTCAACTGACGAGAAGCATATGCAATAACTCCACCCTCCTGTATCAACATACATCCGATCCCAACTCTCAAAGCATCACAATATACAGTGTAAGAATCTGAAGCTGATGGCAATACCAATACTGGAACTGTGGTCAAAGCTGTCTTTAGCTTCTGAAAGCTCTCCTCGCACTCGTCCGACCATACAAATGGTGCACCCTTCTGCGTCAACTTGGTCAAAGGTGAAGCAATAAATGAAAACCCTGGACGAACCGGCGATAATAACTCGCCAAACCAAGGAAACTCCGAATCTCCGTGGCTGAGGACGGTCTAGGCCAACTCTGAACCACCTCTATCTTCTTTGGATCAACTTGAATACCATTGCTGGACACCACGTGCCCCAGGAAAGCCACAGAACCAAGCCAAAACTCACACTTGGAGAACTTTGCATAAAGCTTCTCCTCTCTCAATTTCTGTAATACCACTCTCAAATGCTGTGCATGCTCCTCCTTGCAACGCGAGTACACCAGGATGTCATCAATAAAAACAATCACAATTGAATCCAGATACAGCCAAAATACACTGTTCATCAAGTGCATGAACGCGGCTGGGGCATTAGTCAACCCGAAGGACATAACCAGAAACTCATAGTGACCATATCTAGTCCTGAAAGCAGTCTTCATAATATCTGAATCCCTAATCTTCAGCTAGTGATAGCATGAACGGAGATCAATCTTGGAGAATACCTTTGCCCCCTGAAGCTGGTCAAATAAATCATCAATACGGGGCAGGGGATACTTGTTCTTCACTGTCACTTTGTTCAGTTGCCTGTAGTCAATGCACATTCTCATTGTGCCATCCTTCTTCTTCACAAATAGCACTGGTGCACCCCACGATGACACACTAGGACGAACGAACCCCTTATCTAGGAGTTCTTGAAGCTGATCCTTTAATTCTTTCAACTCCGCTGGTGCCATGCGATATGGAGGAATGGAAATGGGATGAGCGCCCGACACCAGATCAATACCAAAATCAATGTCCCTGTCCGGTGGCATACCCGGTAGGTCTGCTGGAAACACATCAGGGAAATCCCTCACAACGGGAACAGAATCAAGACTAGGAGGCTCAGGTCCGACATATCTCACAAAATCCAAAAACGATAGACAACCTTTCCCAACCATCTGTTGGGCCTTTAGGAAAGAAATCACCCTGCTAGGCACATAGTCAGTCATACCACACCACTCAATCCTCGGAACACCCGGTATAGCCAATGCGACTGTCTTAGCATGACACTTCAGAATAGCATGGCACGGAGATAACCAGTCCATGCCCAGAATAACATCAAAATCCACCATGCTCAACAGTAACAAATCAACTCGGGTGTCCAGACCCCCAATAGTCACCAGACAAGACCGATACACATGGTCTACAATAATAGTATAACCTACTGGGGTAGATACATGAACAGGTAAAGAAAGACACCCTCGGGTCGTACCCAGATGATGGGCAAAATATGAAGACACATAAGAATAGGCAGAACCATGATCAAACAAGACAGAGGCATCCCTATGGCAGACTGAGATAATACCTGTGATAACAACATCTGATGCAATGGCGTCCCTCTTGTATGGAAGAGCATAGAATCGAGCCTGGCCACCGCCCGATCAGCCTCCACCTCTGGGCCAGCCCTTGGCTGCCTAACCTACACCCCTAGCTGACTGGGTGGGTGCTGAAGAAGCAGGAGCAGAAGATTAGGGCTGATCCCTCTGCTGAGACTAACTACCACGAAGCCAAGGACACTGCCTCCTCATATGACCGAACTCTCCGCACTCGTAGCAACTACCTGGTGCTAGAGAAGGGGACTGAAGGGAACCCCTCACTGTAGAAGAACCCTGTGCTGAAGAGGCATGAGAAGAGCTCTGTGCTGGGAGGAAACTAATTGAAGGCTGGCCTTGCTGGAATCCCTGATGACCATGACCTAAAGAAGCCCCACTATACTCTGGGCGAGCTGACTGAGGATTCCTGAAGGAACGACCTCTACAACGCTGGAAATGGCCCCTAGACGGAGCACCACTGAAACTACCTGAACCTCGAGGCCTCTGAGCCTCCCTCTCATCACGCTCCCTACGGCGAACCATCTTAATATCACGAGCAATGTCAACTACCTCCTCGAATGAGGCACCCAAAACCCTCTCTCTGGTCATCAAAATGCGGAGTGAATAGTTGAGGCCATCCACGAACCTCCTAATCCTCTCCCGATCTGTCGGGATCATCCAAGTAGCTTGACGAGCTAGCTGCAAAAATCTCATCTCGTACTGGGTCACAGACATGTCCCCATGAATCAACCACTCAAACTAATGACGCATCTCCTCTCTGCGAGACTGTGGTACGTACTTCTCCAAAAAGAGAGTGGAGAACTGCTGCCATGTAAGGGGCGCTGCACCAACAAGCCTACACCTCATCACCACTGAACGTCAGAGGCTGGAGCCTACTGAACCTCTCAAGATGACATTGCTCATCGTCTGGCATAGCTGGAACCACATAGTCTGGAGCTGGTGCAACTGGTGCAACGAGTGCAACCGGCTGAGCTGTGGCTACTCCCGGTTTCTGCAATCCCTGAACAACCTGCTCAAGTGTGTGAGCAACGGGGGTCTGATTGTTTCCTCCGGTCTGCGAAGTAGCTGTGTTAGTAGTGGCTCAGACTGACTGAGCCAGGCCAGTGCAAACTGATAGTATCTGAGCCAAGGCCTCTTGGAGACCCGGAATCACAATGGGCAGTGCCAGTGCCGGTGCCTGAACAGGTTCTGCTGGAGTCTGGTCCTGAACTGGGGAAGCTGGTGGATCAACAGGTGCTTCCCCTGCTGGTCTGCCTCGACCACGACCACGACCATGACCACTTCCATAGCCTCTAGTGGGTGGTACTGGTGGTCCTCCTTCTCATCCTGCAGCACGAGTCCTCGCCATCTATGAGAGAATAGAATATAGAAGTTTAGTTCTCGGACCAACAAAGTCGCACAACAAGAATTTCAAGAATATGAAGTTTTTCCTAAAGGTTGTGCAGCCTCTCGAGGATAAATACAGACGTCTCCGTATCGATACGCGAGACTCTACTAAATCGGCTCATGATTCACGAGACCAAGTAACATAGGCTCTGATACCAACTTGTCACGACCCAACCCCCGGTCGTGATGGCGCCCAACACACAGTTAAGCAAGCCCGACCTTTCAACAATATTTATGACTTAAACGAATCATTAGTTGCAAACACAGATAATAATTTCTAAACTGTTTTATCAAAATCCTAGAAATAATAGTTAAATGAACTGAAAGTTAACCAAATACTGCAACATAACCCCAACTAAGACCAGGTGTCATGAACATGAGCCTCTAATAAAGAATATCCACCTAATATAAGTCTGTCTAAGAAAGTGCGGAAATAAAGAGTAGAGATAGGAGGGAGAGATCAAGGCTGCGAACGCCATGCAGCTACCTCAATGCTCTCCGATAATGCTATCCTGCTAAATAGTACTCACTCAGCCGGTGATGCACCTGGATCTGCATGCAAGATGCAGGGAGTAATGTGAGTACTCCGACCCAGTGAGTAATAAACATAAATAATGGCTGAAGATAAGAAACCATGGAATAATACAAGGTAAACTGTAACTAGCAGCCCAAACATTTAACAGTGAAACAACAAGTCAATGCAATAACAGTACAGAAAGAACCATGTCAGGTAAACAAATAAATAATAATGCATGAATGCAATGCAACACATAGGACAGTACATTCCATTACCCACTGCGGCGTGCAGCCCGATCCGTTTAACATCGACGACGCTCACTGAGGGTGTATACAGACTCCGGAGGGTCTCCTACAACCCAAGCGCAAATAATCAAGCCATCTTGTGGCACCAATATCCATATTATACCGCTGTGACACGCAGCCCGATCCATGTTCAGTCCAGAAATTCACACAAGCCCTACGTGCAATATCAAAAGTAATAGTTCTCAGCTCATGATGTCAATAAAATAGTGTTTAGTTTTCAAATCGTCGAAAATGGCATAGTATTTCAAAATAATATTTGTACTTAGGACTGAAATCCATTAACATGTCAAATAATGTGAAAAATAGTGATAGTAATCCCTGAAGGATTCAAATAATCGGCATAAAGCCCAAATGTATCAACAAAATCCAAGTAGGATGATTATCAAACGAATCTTAGTCAAAAATACAGTATGAATACCACTCGGGACGCACTAAGTCACAATCCCCAATCACAAACGAACCCGCACTCTTCATAGAGCGCGTGTCTCGCCTCAATATATCATTACGATGCGATATTCACGGGTTTCAAACCCTCAGGTCATCATTCTATTACTCACCACAAGCCGACCCAAAGTCTAGCTAGCTATGCCTTTTCCTATCGAATAAACCTCCTCGCGCGTCGAATCTGATCAAAACCACAAGGAATACATTACAATATGCTAAGGAAACATAACCCAATCGAAAAGACTCGAAAAATAACGAAAATCACCAAGTTGGCAAAACCCGAGCCTCGGGCCCACTCCTCGAAAAATTACAAAATTTATATCACCGAAATCCTCGTCTTGCCACGAGTCCATACATATTAAATTTACCAAAATCGGAGCTCAAATGCCCCCTCAAATCCCAAATTTTCATTTCAAAAGTCAAGCCCTAGTTCTTCCAATTTTACTCAAATTTCCATGAATTTAAAGGTTGATTCTTCATTAAAATGATGTTTCTAGGTCACAAGACTCACCTCCAACCAATTCCCGTTGAAACCCTTTTCAATTTCTCCCAAAAAGCTCTCAAGGTGCTCAACAATGGAGGAAAAATTGTTAGACTCGCGGATGAAATATTCTATAAAAACCCTTCTGCCCAGTCTTATTTTCCTCAATGCGAACGCGAGGGTCCTCCCGCGTTCGCGATCACCAAATTTCACCTCTGCCAAAAATACCCTTCGCGAACGCGGTTGCATCCACGCGAACGTGAAGGTCTGGGTCTTTCTTCTTACGCGAACGCGGACATCACCATGCGAACGCGAAGGGCAACAGCCGTGGAACCCAACTCCTTATACGCGAATGCATGCTCCCTCACGCGAACGTGAACCCTGATAAACTTACCTTACACGATCGCAAAGCCCCAGATGCGAACGCGTAGACCAAAAATCCTTGCCCTCAAATTCCCTCTACGCGTTCGTGACTCACCAATGCGAACGCGAAGAGCAATTCTTCTGCAACCAAATAACTGATAACGTGCAATCTTTTAAGGCCAAAATTGGTCCGATTGACCATCCGGAATCACCCCGAGGCCACCGGGGCCTCAACAAAAAGCGCCAATACATCCTTAAACATTATTCAAACTTGTTCCAATCATCCAAACACATCAAACAACACTAAAACCATTAAATCACATCGGATTCAAGCCTAAGTTTCTTCAAAACTTCCGAAATACGCATTTCATCAAAAACCTGACCAAAACACCTCCGAATGATCTGAAATTTTGCACACACATCCAAAATCACCTAACAAAGCTACTACAACTCTCAGAATCCCATTCCGACCCTCGAATCAAAATCTCACCTACCAAACGGAATTCGCCAAAATACTAACTTCGCCAATTCAAGTCTAATTCTACACCGGACCTCCAAAATCAATTCCTATCGCACTCCTAAGTCACAAATCATCCCCTGAAACTAACTGAATCACCAGAAATAACATCTGACCCTCTAACTCAATAGTCAATATCCGATTGACTTTTCCAATGCAAGCCTTCCTTAAAGAGACTAAATGTCTCATTTTCTATAAAACCAAACCAATTAAACTCTCACTCACCAAATGCCGATAATGAAACATGAAGAAGCAATAAATGGGGAAAACGAGGCGGTAACACATGGGATGATGGGTTGGGTCGTCACATCCTCCCCAACTTAAACAAATGCTTGTCCTCAAGCGGGCATAGAAACATACCTGAAGTCTCAAATAGGTGAGTATATCTGCTCCGCATCTCCTGCTCAGTCTCCCAGGTAGCCTCCTCCACGGGCTGACCTCTCCACTGCACCTTCACCGAAGCTATATCCTTTGATCTCAATTTTCGAACTTGACGACCCAAAATAGCCACTAGCTCTACATCATAGGTCAAATCTTCATCCAACTGAACCGTGCTGAAGTCTAACACATGAGACGGGTCCCCAACATACTTCCGGAGCATGAAAACATGGAATACCGAATGAACCCCCGACAAGCTGGGTGGCAAAGCAAGCATATAGGCCACCTCCCCAATCATCCTAAGTACCTCAAAAGGCCCAATGAACCGCGGATTCAACTTCCTTTTCTTACCAAACTTCATAACGCCCTTCATGGGTGAAACCTTCAACAAAACCTTCTCGCCCACCATATAAGACACATCTCGAACCTTCCGGTCCGCATAACGCTTCTAATGCGATTGAGCTGTACGAAGTCTCTCCTGAATCACTTTCACCTTCTCTAAGGCATCCTGGACCAACTCTGTCCCCAATAGTCTAGCCTCGCCGGGCTCAAACCAACCAATCGGAGATCTACAACGTCTCCCATATAAGGCCTTATACGGCGCCATCTGAATATTGGATTGTTAGCTGTTGTTGTAAGCAAACTATGCAAGTGGCAAGAACTCAGCCCAAGAACCTCCAAAATCAATAATCCAAGCACGCAACATGTCCTCCAATATTTGAATAGTACGCTCGGACTGCCCGTCCGTCTGAGGATGAAATGCTGTGCTCAAATCCACCTGTGTACCCAACTCCCGCTGAAAAGTCCACCAAAACTGGGAAGTAAACTGAGTACCCCTACCTGAGATAATAGAAATTGGGACCCCATGCAACCGATCAATCTCCTAGATGAAAATCCCTACCATCCGCTCTGAAGAATAGGTAGTACACACTGGAATGAAGTGCGCGGACTTGGTCAGCCGATCCACAATCACCCAAATCGAATCAAACTTGCTTGAGGTACGAGGGAGACCGCTCACAAAATCCATAGTAATCCTCTCCCACTTCCACTCTGGAATATCCATCCGCTGTAGTACACCACCGGGCCTCTGATGCTCATATTTAACCTGCTGATAGTTGAGACACTGAGCTACATAACCGATAATATCTTTCTTCAATCTCCTCCACTAGTAGTGCTGCCTCAAATCCTGATACATCTTCGTGGCACCCGGATGAATGGAATACCGCGAGCTGTGGGCCTCCTCTAATATCAACTCCCGAAGCCCATCCACATTGGGAACGCAAATCTAGCCCTGCATCCTCAACACGCCATCATCATCAATAGTCACATCTATGTCATCACTATATTGGACCTTATCCTTAAGGACAAGCAAATGCGGATCATCATACTGACGCTCTCTAATGCGGTCATACAAGGAAGACCGATAAACCACACAAGTTAACACCTGACTAGGCTCTGAAATGTCTAACCTCACCATCCGATTGGCCAAAGCTTGGACATCAACTGCAAAGGGCCTCTCCCCAACTGGAATGTACGCCAGACTACCCATACTTACTGCCTTCTGGCTCAAAGCATCGGCCACCACATTGGCCTTCCCTGGATGATACTGAATGGTAATATCATAGTCCTTGAGTAACTCCAGCCACCTCCGCTGCCCCAAATTAAGATCCTTCTGCTTGAACAAATGCTAAAGACTGCGATGATCAGTGAATACCTCACAAGATACGCCATATAAGTAGTGCCTCCAAATCTTCAAAGCATGAACTATAGCAGCCAACTCCTAATCATGTACAAGGTAGTTCTTCTCATGTGGCTTCAATTGACGAGAAGCATATGGAATAAGTCTACCCTCCTGCATCAACATACATCCGATCCCAACTCTCGAAGCATCACAATATACAATGTAAGAACCTGAAGCTGATGGCAATACTAATACTGGAGCTGTGGTCAAAGCTGTCTTTAGCTTCTGAAAGCTCTCCTCGCACTCGTCCGACCATACAAATGGAGAACCGTTCTGCGTTAACTTGGTCAAAGGTGAAGCAATAAACGAAAAACCCTGGACGAACCGGCAATAATAACCCTCCAAACCGAGGAAACTTCTAATCTTTGTGGTTGAGGACGGTCTAGGCCAACTCTGAACCGCCTCTATCATCTTCGGATCAAATTGAATACCATCGCTGGATACCACGTGCCCCAGGAAAGCCACAGAACCAAGCCAAAACTCACACTTGGAGAACTTTGCATAAAGCTTCTCCTTCCTCAATCTTTATAATACCACCCTCAAATGCTGTGCGTGCTCCTCCTTGCTATGCGAGTACACCAGGATGTCATCAATAAAAACAATCACAAATGAATCTAGATACAACCAATATACACTGTTCATCAAGTGCATGAACGCGGCTGGGGCATTAGTCAGCCCGAAGGACATAACCCGAAACTCATAGTGCCCATATCTAGTCCTGAAAGCAGTCTTCATAATATCCGAATCCCTAATCTTCAGCTGGTGATAGCCTAAACGGATATCAATCTTGGAGAATAACTTTGCCCCCAGAAGCTGGTCAAACAAATCATCAATACGGGGTAGGGGATACTTGTTCTTCACTGTCACTTTGTTCAGTTGCCTGTAGTTAATGCACATTCTCATTGTGCCATCCTTCTTCTTCACAAATAGCACCGGTGCACCCCACAGTGACACACTAGGACGAATGAACCCCTTATCTAGGAGTTCCTGAAGTTGATCCTTTAATTCTTTCAACTCTGCTGGTGCCATGCGATACAAAGGAATGGAAATGGGCTGAGTGCCCGGCACCAGATCAATACCAAAATTAATGTCCCTGTCCGGTGGCATGCCCGGCAGGTCTGCTGGAAACACATCAGGGAAGTCCCTCACAATGGTAACAGAATCAAGACTAGGAGGCTCAGCTCCGACATCTCTCACAAAAGCCAAATACGATAGACAACCTTTCCCAACCATCCGCTAGGCCTTTAGAAAAGAAATCACCCTGCTAGGAACATAGTCAGTCATACCACGCCACTCAATCCTCGAAACACCCGGTATAGCCAATGTGAATGTCTTAGCATGACAGTCCAAAATAGCATGGAACGGAGATAACCGGTCCATGCCCATAATAACATCAAAATCCACCATACTCAACAGTAACAAATCAACTCGGGTCTCCAGACCCCCAATAGTCACCAGACAAGACCGATACACATGGTTTACAATAATAGTATCACCTACCGGGGTAGATACGTGAACAGGTAAAGCAAGACACCATCGGGTCATTCCCAGATGATGGGCAAAATATGAAGACACATAAGAATAGGTAGAACCGGGATCAAACAAGACATAAGCATCTCTGTGGAAGACTGAGATAATACTTGTGATAACAGCATCTGATCTAATACGTCCTTCCTATCTAAAAGAGAATAGAATCAAGCCTGGCCACCGCCCAATCGGCCTCCACCTCTGGGGTGGCCCCTGGCTGCGTAACCTCAAACCTTAGCTGACTGGGTGGGTGCTGAAGAAGTAGGAGCAGAAGATTAGGGCTGATCCCTCTGCTGAGATTGACTACCATGAAGCCAAGGACACTGCCTCCTCATATGACGGAACTCTCCGCACTCGTAGCAAATACCTGGTGCTGGAGAAGGGGACTGAAGGGAACCCCTCGTTGTAGAAGAACAATGGCCTGAAGAGGCATGAGAGGAGCTCTGTGCTGGGAGGGCACTAAGTGAAGGCTGGCCCTGCTGGAATCCCTAATGACCACGGCCTGAAGAAGCCCCACTATAGTCTGGGCGAGCTGACTGAGGAGGCCTGAAGGAACGACCTCTACCACGCTGGAAATGGCCCCTAGATGGAGCACCACCGAAACTGCCTGAACCTAGAGGCCTCTTGGCCTCCCTCTCCTCACGCTCCCTATGGCGAACCGTCTCAATATCACGAGAAATGTCAACTACCTCCTCGAACAAGGCACCCAAAACCCTCTTTCTGGTCATGAAAATACGGAGTGAATAGTTGAGGCCATCCATGAACCTCCTAATCCTCTCCCGATATGTCAGGATCATCCAAGTAGCATGACGATCTAGATGCAAAAATCTCATCTCGTATTGGGTCACAGACATGCCCCCCTAAATAAACCACTCAAACTGACGACGCAACACTTCTCTGTGAGACTGCGGTACGTACTTCTCCAGAAAGAGAGTGGAAAACTGTTGCCATGTAAGGGGCGCTGCACCAACAGGCCTACACCTCTCAAAATCCTTCCATCAGGTAAATGCAGCCCCTAAGAAATGGAAAGTAGTAAAAGCCACTCCACTCAACTCAGAAATCCCTGCGGTGCGAAGCATACACTAACACTTGTCAAGAAAGCCCTGGGCATCCTCGCTCTCAGCACCACTGAATGTCGGAGGCTGGAGCCTACTGAACCTCTCAAGACGACGCTGCTCATCGTCTGGCATAGTTGGAACCACATAGTCTGGAGTTGGTGCAACCGGCTGAGCTGGGGCTGCTCCCGATGTCTGCAATCCCTGAATAACGTGCTCAGGTGTGCGAGCAGCGAGGGTCTGATTGCCTCCTTCGGTCTGCGAATTAGCTGCTGTAGTAGTGGCTGAGACTGCCTGAGCCAGGCCAGTGTAAACTGATAGTATCTGAGCCAAGGCCTCCTGGAGACCCGAAATCACAATGGGCATTGCCGGTGCCTGAACAGATGCTGCTGGAGCATCCACAGCTGGAGTCTGGTTCTGAACTGGGGCAACTAGTGGATCAACAAGTGCTGCCCCCGCTGGTCTTCCTAGACCATGACCACGACCACGTCCACGGCCTCTAGTGGGTGGTACTGGTGGTCGTCCCTCACGTCCTATAGCACGAGTCCTCGCCATCAGCGAGAGAATAGAATATAGAAGTTTAGTTCTCGGACCAACAAAGTCGCACGACAAGAATTTCAAGAATATGAAGTTTTTCCTAAAGGTTGTGCAGCCTCTCGAGGATAAATACAGACGTCTCTGTACCGATCTGCGAGACTCTACTAAACCGGCTCATGATTCTCGAGACCAAGTAACCTAGGCTCTAATACCAACTTGTCACGACCCAACCCCCGATCGTGATGGCGCCCAACACACTGCTAAGCAAGCCCGAAATTTCAACAATATTCCCGACTTAAATGAATCATAAGTTGCAAGCACGGATAATAATTTTTAAACTTTTGTATCAAAATCCTGGAAAGAATAGTGAAATGAACTGAAAGTTAACCAAATACTGCAACATAACCCCAACTAGGACCCGGTGTTATGAACATGAGCCTCTAATACAAGTCTGTCTAAGAAATTGCGGAAATAAAGAGTATAGATAGGAGGGAGAGATCAAGGCTGCGAACGCCATGCAGCTACCTCAATGCTCACTGATACTGCTGTCCTGCTAAATAGTCCTCACTCAGCCTGTGATGCACCTGGATCTGCACGCAAGGTGTAGGAAGTAATGTGAGTACTCCGACCCAGTGAGTAATAAACATAAATAATGGCTGAAGGTAAGAAAGTATGGAATAATACAAGGTAAACTATAACTGGAAGCCCAGACATTTAACAGTGAAACAACAAGTCAATACAACAACAGTACAGAAAGAACCATGTTAGGTAAACAAATAAGTAATAATGCATGAATGCAATGCAACACATAGAACGGTACATTCCAATACCCGCTGTGGCGTGCAGCCTGATCCATTTAACGTCGACGGCGCTCACTGAGGGTGTGTACAGACTTCGGGAGGGGCTCCTACAGCCCAAGCGAAAATAATCAAGCCATCTCGTGGCACCAATATCCATGTAATACCACTGCGGCACACATCCCGATCCATGTTCAGTCCAGAAATTCACACAAGCCCTACGGGCAATATCAAAATAATAGTTCTCAGCTCAGGATGTCAATAAAATAGTGTTTTAGTTTTCAAATCTTTGAAAATGGCTGAGTATTTCAAAATAATATTTGTATTTATGAGTGAAATCCATTAACATGTCAAATAATGTGAAAAACAGTGATAGTAATCCCTGAAGGATTCAAATAATCAGCACTAAGCCCAAATGTATCAACAAAATCCAAGTAGGATGATTATCAAACAAATCTTAGTCGAAAACACAGTATGAATACCACTCGGGAAGGACTAAGTCACAATCCCCAATCACAAACGACCCCGCACTCATCATAGAGCATGTGTCTCGCCTCAATATAGCATTACGATATGATATTCTGGGGTTTCAAACCCTTAGGTCATCATTTACATCTATTACTCACCTCAAGCCGGCCCAAAGTCTAGCTCGCTATGCCTTTTCCTCTCGAATCGACCTCCTCGCACAACGAATCTGATCAAAACCACAAGGAATACATTATAATAGGCTAAGGAAACATAACCCAATTGAAAAGACTCGAAAAACATCGAAAATCATGAATTTGGCAAAACCCGAGCCCCGGGCCCACTTCTAAAAAACTACAAAGTTCATATCACCGGATTCCTCGTCTCGGCACGAGTCCATGCATATCAAATTTACCAAAATCGGAGCTCAAATGCCCCCTCAAATCCTAAATTTTTATTTCAAAAGTCAAGCCCTAGTTCTTCCAATTTTACTCAAATTTCCATGAATTTAAAGGTTGATTCTTCAATAAAATGATATTTCTAGGTCATGAGACTCACCTCCAACCAATTCCCGTTGAAACCCTCTTCAATTTCTCCCAAAAAGCTCTCAAGGTGCTCAACAATGGAGGAAAAATGGTTAGATTCGCGGATGAAATATTCAATAAAAACCCTTCTGCCCAGGCTTATTTTCCTCTATGCGAACGCGAGGGTCCTCCTACATTTGGGATGACCAAATTTCACCTTTGCCAAAAATACACTTCGCGAATGCGGTTGCATCCACGTGAATGCGAAAGTCTGACTCCTTCTTCTTACGCGAACGCGGACATCACCATGCGAATGCGAAGGGCAACACCCTGGATCCCAACTCCTTATACGCGAACGCATGCTCCCTCACGCGAACGCGAGGCCTGATCAACTTACCTTACGCGATCGGGAGGGCCCATATGGGAATGCGTAGACCAAAAATCCTTACCCTCAAATTCCCTCTACGCGTTCATGACTCACCAATGCGAACGCGAAGAGCAATTCTTCTGCAACCAAATAACTGAAAACCTGTAATCTTTTAAGGCCAAAATTGGTCCGATTGACCTTCCGGAATCACCCCGAGGCCTCCGGGACCTCAACCAAAAGCACCAAAACATCCTAAAACATTATTCAAACTTGTTCCAATCATCAAAACACATCAAACAATGCTAAAACCATTAAATCACATCGGATTCAAGCCTAAGTTTCTTCAAAACTTCCGAAATAAGCATTTGATCAAAAACCCGATCAAAACACCTCCGAATGATCTGAAATTTTGCACACACATCCAAAATCACCTAAAGAAGCTACTACAACTCTCAAAATCCCATTCTGACCCCCGGATCAAAATCTCACCTACCAACCAGAATTTGCCAAAATACTAACTTCGCCAATTCAAGCCTAATTCTACACCAGACCTCCAAAATCAATTTCGATCGCACTCCTAAGTCGAAAATCATCCCCCGAAGCTAACCAAATCACCGGAAATCACATCCAAGCTCTTAACTCAATAGTCAATGTCCGGTTGACTGTCCCAATGAAAGCCTTCCTTAAAGAGACTAAGTGTCTCATTTTCTACCAGAACCAAACCAATTCAACTCTCACTCACCAAATGCCGATAATGAAACATGAAGAAGCAATAAATGGGGAAACGGGGTGGTAACACATGAGACGACGGGTTGGTTCGTCACAAAATATTTATTAAAAAAATAAATATGTAAGAGGGTTAGGCTAATTAGCCATTATCTTCTATCATATGTGCCATTTTGATGGGTTTTTAAGCTGTCACGCGCTCCCAAGAGAGTGTTTGCACACGTTATGCCAAGTTAGCGAGGAGGGAGTTTTAATACAAATGACAATATGTGATGACCCAAATGGTCATCACTTGTTTTAAATAACATTCTATGGCTTCGAGGCCTTGAAAACCTCATTTAGAGTCACCTCGATTTGTGTACACAGTCCGGGCGTGTAGCCGAAAAGCTTAAATGAGAAACTGTGTGAGAAATGATATGTTTTGACTATAAAATTAATTAATTTGACCTTGGTTAATATTTTGGGTAAACGGACCCGGATCCGGATCCATAATTTGACTGTCCTAGAGGGTCCGTAGGAAAATATGGGACTTGGGCATATGCCCGAAATCGAATTCCGAGGTACCAAGCCCGGGAAATGAATTTTTAAGTAATATTATTTTCTGAAATTGTTTAAGGAAATTTGAAGTAAAAATTGATTAGAATGTGATGGTATCGGGCCCGTATTTTGGTTCCGGTGCCCGATATAGGTGTTCTATATGGTTTAAGTCCTTCCTATAAAATTTGGTTAAAAACGGACGTCGTTTGACGTGATTCAGACTTGAGTTGGTAAATTTGATACTTGAAGAAGTTTGAGAAAAAAAATCTTGATTTTGAGGTTTGATTCATTGTTTTTGAGGTTATTTTGGCGATTTGATCTCACAGATAAGTTCGTACGATGTTGTTGAGTTAGTACATGTATTTGGTTAGGAGCCTCGAGGGCTAGGGTGTTTTTTGGATGTGTTTTGGAAGGTTTCGGACTTAGAAAATGTGTAGGTTTTTCAGCTATTGGATTTTTGATGCCTCTTTCTTCGCGTTTGCGGGAGTACCTACGCAAGCGCGATGTGTAAAATTTGACGAAGGGAAAATCCTTCTACATGAACACGTAGACCAGGTCGCGAACGCGAGGCAGTGGTGGGCCATCCCTTTGCGAACGCGAGCCTGGCCACGCGAACACGAAGGTCAAAATGGGCCTGGTTAGAGGGTGGTGTAAATACCCTACGCGAACGCGAATGCGAGGATCGAGCTGCTCCTTCTTTTTGAATGCGAGCCGTTGTTCACGAATGCAAAGGCTTATGAAGCCTGACCCATCGCGAACGCGAAGGGCCTGTCGTGAATGCGATGCACATTTTTGCCCAGTTATTTTAAAAAGATCCAAAATAGAATACTTACGGGATTTCACAAATATTTCACAAACCTCTTCTTCTCCAAAGCTCCTAGGCAATTTTTGAAGCACTTATTCACCAAAACTTTTTGGGTAAGTGATATTTAACTTGTTTTCTTCATTTTCATTAACACCACTAGATTTCTAGGCCTAAAACATGTAATTAAGGGTAGAAAATTAGGAATTTGGATAGAACTAGAATGTTTTTGGATTAATGGTGATTTAGACATCGTTTTGGGGTCAAATTCTGGAAATAATTATATATTTGGGGTCGTGGGTGAATGGGGGATTTTATTTTTGTCCGAGCCTCGTGTTTTGACCAAGCGGGCCCGGGGCCATTTTTGGGTTTTTGGAAAGAATGATTGGAAAGCTATAATTAGGCATTGCATTGGAAATGTTTAGCATTATTTGATGTTATGAAGCCATTTATGTATAGATACAATTGATTTGGAGCCAAATTCAAAAGGAAAGGCACTTTTTGAGAATTGATTTGGCTGTGGAAGTTCGAGGTAAGTGTTCGGTCTAACCTTAGCTTGAGGGATAGGAGTTGAGTCTTATTTGTTATGTGGTAATTGCTGAGTACGACGTTTAGTCATGGTGATAAGTATCTATACGTTGGTGTCTAGCATGACCGTGAGTCTTTAAATTGTGAATATCTTAATTTCGTTGTATCTTTCATGCCTTGGTGATGATTCCTATTTGTGGTGAAAAGCTTGTGGAAGGAAATTGTGACATTTGAACATCGAGGAGCATTGACTCAAGTTATATTACAAATTGTGAAAGTATATGGGATGATTGAACCCTTTGGAGCACTGGCTCAAGTGGTAAAGTGAGTAATGAAATAAAAGTGAAAGAAAGAGAAAGAGTTATTAAATTGTTCCCTTGCTGGGATATTGTTGCTTTGTTGATTATCTCCCTTGCCGGGATGTTGAGATTATTGATGTCATGACCCAAAATCCACTAAGGGTCGTGGTGGCGCCGGACACCTCTGTCAGGCAAGCCAACTAAATTCTCTTTTGATACCTTTGAAAATCTAGTATTTTTCCTTCCATTTTTTCATAATTAAAACAATCTCTACTTCAATTCAAATCAAGTAATAACAATTAGTACACATCTTTCGAAAACCCTCCCAGAACCCGGTGTTACAAGTGCATGAGCGTCTATTGATAATGAAAATAAAATACAACATCTGTCCGAAATACAGTGGATATGGAGTAAATATAAAAATGCTGAAAGGAACTACACTAGCTGCGGGTCGCCTCGAACAATGCAGCTCACCTAGTCCCAGAATCATCCGTGCTGCTACGCCCAGTAGGCTGCTAGAGGTACATATACCCATGCAACAAAAATGCTCAGAAGTGTAGTAGGAGTACGTAATCAACGTGTACTCAATGAGTATCCCGCCTAATCTCGAAGAAGTAGAGACGAGATGGCCAACTTCGACACTCACTAGAGGTCAATTAACAATATTCTAGAAATGTGAGGAAAATCATGGATTTATATAGTAGTTATAATACGCTAAGCCAGAAAAACAGGTAAACACCTTTAACAAATAATCAAAGGCTTTCAAGGTTTATTCTTTATTATCTTATCAGTTTATATCAAGCCACGAAGGGCAAATTTCACAATTAAAAATCCTCAAGCGACAAATAACATGCGCAAATCACACCGAGGCGACGACCCGATCCAATAGAAATGTAAACTGTGCACTGCCGAGGGTCGAACGGCCCGAACCATATATACATCTATTTAATTTGCCGAGGTATTCGGCCTGTTCCATTAATAAACATATACCCTGCTCGCGAATCAGGCATGCGACGCAGGTACATATAAAATACATGCTCAAGTAGTCAATTACGAATTTATCGGGCAGAAATTATCCAAATAATATTGATTCTCCTTTAACAATCTTTAAGAAATGAAGTTTGTTCCTTTTAGAAATTTACTTACTAATTCAATGTGATTTAAGCAATTCAAGCTATCCATGGGTTCACAAATAATCCAAGTATAACATGCTTTTGGGTCCTAACTACCCGGACAATAGCATAATAGTAGCTACACACAGACTCTCATCACCTCATGCGTACATATCCCCCCACAAATAGGTGCACAAGGATAAGTACATATTTCTCAATACCGATCCGCGAGACTCTACTAGACTTGCTCATGACTCATGAGACTGACAGGAAACTAGTGCTTTGATACCATGTTGTCACGACCCAAAATCCACTAAGGGTCATGGTGGCGCCGGACACCTCTGTCAGGCAAGCCAACTAAATTATCAATTAAATTCTCTTTTGATACCTTTGAAAATCTAAGATTTTTCCTTCTGTTTTTCATAATTAAAACACTCTTTACTTTAATTCAAATCAAGTAATAACTATTAGTACACATCTTTTGAAAACCCTCCCAGAACCCGGTGTCACAAGTGCATGAGCGTCTATTGATAATGAAAATAAAATACCACATCTGTCCGAAATACAGTGGACAGGGAGTAAATATAAAAATGCTGAAAGGAACTACACTAGCTGCGGGTCACCTCGAACAATGTAGCTCACCTAGTCCCAGAATCATCCGTGCTGCTACGCCCAGTAGGCTGCTAGAGGTACATATACCTGTGCAGCAAAAATACACAGAAGTGTAGTATGAGTCCGTAATCAACATGTACTCAATGATTATCCCGCCTAATCTCGAAGAAGTAGAGACGAGATGGCCAACTTTGACACTCACTAGAGGTCAATTAACAATATTCCAGAAATGTGAGGAAAATCATGGATTTATACAGTAGTTCTAATTCGCGAAGCCAGAAAAATAGGTAAACACCTTCAACAAATAATCAAGGGCTTTCAAGGTTTATTTTTTATTATCTTATCAGTTTATATCAAGCCACAAAGGTTAAATTGAACGTTTAAAAATCCTCAAGAGATAAATAACATGCGCAAATCACACTGAGGCGACGACCCGATCCAACAGGAATGTAAACTGTACATTGCTGAGGGTCGAACGACCCGAACCATAGATGCATCTATTTAATCTACCAAGATGTTCGGGCCATTCCATAAATAAACACATACCCTGCTCGAAAATCAGGCATGCGATGCAGGTACATATAAAATACATGCTCAAGTAGTCAATTAAGAATTTATCGGGGAGAAATTATCCAAATAATGCCGATTCTCCTTTAACAATCTTTAAGAAATAAATTTTGATCCTTTTAGAAATTTACTTACTAATTCAATGTAATTTAAGCAATTCAAGCTATCCATGGGTTCACAAATAATCCAAGTATAATATGCTTTTGGGTCCTAACTACCCAGACAATAGCGTAATAGTAGCTACATACAGACTCTCGTCACCTCGTGCATACGTATCCCCCACAAATAGGAGCACAAAACCAATTAACTCACCTAAGGGGACAATTCCCTTTCACAAGGTTAGAAAGGAGACTCACCTCGGTCCGAAAACCCATGACCGGCATTCTACATTCTTCCGAAGGCTTGAACCGACGCACAATTCTCCAAAACTAGCTAATGGTTATACAAATCCATTAATATATGCTAAGGGACTCATCCAATTTACAACAATTCCTAACCCGATTGGAAAGTTGACAAAAATGCCCTCGGGCCCACCTGCTCGAAATTCGAAATTTTTCAAAGATAAAGTTTACCCATGACCTTAGGAACTCAAATATATAATTTTCACTAAATTCCATCCCCGAAATCATGGTAAAATTCCAAGAATAATCATTTTCTAGGTCTTCCCTCAAACCCCAAGTTTTTCTACAATTTTCATGCTCAAATCCATACATAATTGATGTATTTAACCCAAAATAGGCGGGGATAACTTACCTTGCCATTGATGATGAAAATCCCCTCTAAAAATCCTCCAAGAATGCCCCAAGATTATAAAAATATGATGAGAAATGGCGAAAATCGGATTTTAAAACAACATTTTGCCCCAGCTCTTTCCACATCTGTGGCTCCCAGACCGCTTCCGTAGTCCCGCAGGTGTGGCCCCAATACCACATCTGTGGTCCTCACCCCGCCTCCCCTTTTCCACTTCTGCACTCCATCCTCCGCAGGTGTGGTCATGTTGCGGTCCCAACTCCCATCACCTCCAGCCGTTTCTGCGATCCATCCCATGCTTCTGCGGTTCCATTTCCGCAGAAATGGAAATATCAGCAACCAGCAAACCTCAGCCTTCTCAAAAATCCATTCCTCATATCTGTTTATTGCTCGAATCAGGTTGTGCACCGCAACAATGTGATGTTCAGTACCATTCCCCATAGCTATTTATTATGTTCTTTTTCGTATTTTATGAAGGAAGCTCATATTAGCTGTGCGCCGCGTCGCATGTATGCTTTGCGAGTGGGGTAATTGAAGTTCCTTTTGAGAGTTCATCTTCCTTTTTGGATCGCATTCTAATTGGTAGCCTATTGGCACATTGTGGCATCATATGAGACTTTTGGTCATATTGGGGTAGCTTATTGCCTGAGCAGTTCGTACTGGGTGAGACGAGATTATTGGATGTAAGATCAGTGCAATCTGATTATGTGAAATATATTAAGGTGCAAAGATCATTATTTAGTTCAAAATGAGGTAATGTTTCTTGTCAGAAGTATAGACTCAACTATTGGCTGACTCGGCAGTCGATTATGAATTTTTGCACATCTCTTCCATTGTGGCGGCATTGTAAAAGTTAGAGTAAGACCTGTGTATGTCATATGGTGCATGGGAGCATCAGATTCATAGAATTTTCACTAAGTTGATCAGAAAATGTTATTGTGGTCCGGTGAGTAACGTGATGCTAGGTGTGAATTCAGTAAAGTTATGTAGCCATGTTTGGGTATAATGTGTAGTGATTGATATGGTGATCTTATGTTGGAATCAGGTCGAGCATAGAATCGCGGTTGCTGGAATTGGGCTCTAAGGTTTATTTGCTTGAATAAAAAGGGATATCTTCAAAATTGATCGAGATGATGCGCTCAACTGAGTTGTGGTAGCACGAGAAGGTGCATGATAAGTTAAACAGTGATTTCAGACTACTTCAGTGTAGTTCTCAGCACGTTCGAGGACGACCATATGTTTAAGTAGGAGAGAATGTAACGACCCGACCGGTTGTTTTGAGCTCTAGCACGTCGTTCAGTAGTCTGAGGCCATGAACAACTTCATTTCAGGTATTATGACTTGTATGCGTGGTCGAAATTAAGTTTCGGGAAGTTCAGAGTTGATTTGTAAAGAGAACTCTCATTTCGGAAGCTTAAAGTTGAAACAATTAACTAGGATTGCAATTTTGAGTGAACGACCTCGGAATCGGGATCTGAAGGTTCCAGTAGGTTCGTATGATGATTTCGGACTTGGGCGTATGCCCGGTTTGTGTTTTGGATAACCCGGAGCATTTTGTCGCCTATTGTGGAAGTTAGCATTTTAGAAGAAATTTATGAGTTTGGCTTGAAGTGTATTTCAGTGTTATCGATGTCCGTTTAGGATTTCGAGTTTGTGAATAGCTCCGTATGGTGATTCTGGTGTCCGGGGCGCGATCGGAAGTGAATTCGGAGGTCCGTAGGTCATTTTGGAGCCATTTGGCTAAAGATAGAAATTTGAAGGTTTTTGAGAAATTTGACTGGAAGTGGACTTTTTGATATCAGGGTCGAAATCTGATTCCGAAAGCTGGAGTAGATTCCGAAAGCTTTTCTTTGCCTTCTATTTTATTGAATTCGGACAAAAAGCACGGAAAATGATACAAATAAGTGGTTGAAATAGTTATTAGGGAACGACCTGAATTTGAAGATTCTATGTTTGACATGTACATAAAAAAGACAGTACATAAAATAGAGTAAAAAAACGATGTTGAATGTTTTAGCGACAAGGCATTTATAATGAAAGGTTTTATGTTTGTGCTTTATATGATTCATAACATTTAATTTTATATGTATATACATGAATTTTCTAATCGCTTCTACCTTCATTAAACTTACATAAATGATATCTATGGTGAGGACTCCATTGCGGCATTAAGTAAGGAGTTGGAGGAAATCAAGGCGCATGCACTTCGTCATCTCAGTCTCTTTTTGTGCAAAGAGGTATAGTGCTATTTATTTTTTATGACCGCGCGAGCGTGGATTAATTTACTGGTTTAGTTATATTTTTGGTTTTTAATGAATGTAAAGAACATATAAATTCTTCTCAACAGAATTTTAACAAGAAAGGAGGCAAACACGAACTGAACAAGAGGGAAAAGTGAGAGAACTTTATTACACTTTTTTTTATTGGAAAAGGTCCAAATACCTCCCTAAACTATACGATAAGGTCCATATATAACTCTCGTTAAAAGTTTGGCCCATATCCAACCTTGCCATTACACTATTGGCCCGGATACCCCCCTAGACTTTAAACGGAGCCAAATACCCCCTGGACTTTACGATAAGGTCTATATATAATCCTCGTTTTTTTAAAATTTTTTTTTTTTGTAAAAATATATTTGCAAAAACTGAAAATATTTTGTCGAAAATAATTTCTTCAGTTCTTAAAAAACGAAAATATTATGATTTTTATTTTCTGTTTTAACAAAAAAAAAAATAGTTTTTACAAATTTATTTTTCCAGTTTTTACCAAAAACAAATCTTTAAAAAACTGAAAAATGAAGAAAAATAATATTTTTCAAAAGCGAAAATAATTTGTTGAAAATATTTTATTCAATTTTAAAAAAATGAAAATATTTTGTTAAAAACCGAAAATGTTCTAATTCCTCTGTTTTTACATTTTTTTTATTCAGTTTTTACAAAAATAATATTTTAAAAAAAAAACTATTTTTTTAAAGTTTCACAAAAAGAAATTTCTTTTTTTAACAAAATATTTTTTTTGTAAAAACTGAAGAAAAAAAAAATGTAAAAACAGAGGAATTAGAACATTTTCGGTTTTTAACAAAATATTTTCAACAAATTATTTTTGCTTTTGAAAAATATTTTTTTTCTTCATTCTTTAGTTTTTTTTAAGGATTTTTTTTTTGTAAAAACTGGAAAAATAAATTTGTAAAAACTATTTTTTTTGTTGTTGTAAAAACAGGAAAAAAAATTCGTTTTTTAACAAAATACTTTCGTTTTTTAAGAAGTGAAGAAATTATTTTTAACAAATAATTTTCAGTTTTTACAAAAAAAAAATATTTTGTTAAAAAAATAAGGGTTATATATAGACCATATCTTAAAGTCCAGGGGGTATCCGGGCCAATAGTGTAACGACAAGGTTGGCTATGAGCCAAACTTTTAACGAGCATTATATATAAACCTTATCGTAAAATTCAGGGGTATTTGAACCTTTTCCCGTTTTTTATTTACAAAATGAGATATTAACTTCTTTAGTACGTTATACTTTTTCTCTATAAAACGGACGTTAAATTCATTCATTGGTTATTGCTGGAAAACATACAATGCTTTTATCTCTTTATTTTTTTTTTTTTTAGCTATGAGAATGCGACGGAAAACAAAAGAAGAAGAGCATCCTTCTAGAATTCTAGCTTACGATTAAGGTCCTTGAACTTAAAATTATGAGTATATGCATTCAATTTAATACACATGAATGAATCTAGATCAATTAGGTAACGACCTGATTTGTCGTTTTGAGCAATTGCACTTCGCTCGGTTGTTTGAGGGCATGTGTATATCCGTATGATGTAATATGACTTATGTGAATCGTCGGTTTTGGTTTTCAGGTTATCTGGAATTTGATTTGGGAGTGATTCTCAAGTAGAAGCTTTAAACTTGAAAGGTTTGACCAAGTTTTGACTTTTTAGTATTCGATCTCGGATGTGAATTTCGATGGTTACGTCAGCTCCGGTAGGTGATTTTGGACTTAGGAGCATGCCCGGAATATAATTTGGAAGTCCATGATGGAATTAGGCTTGAATTGGCAAAACTGAAAATTCGGTGATTTCCGGTCAGCAGTGGAAAATTTGATATCGGAGTCGGAATAGAATTTCAAGAATTGGGGTAGGTTCGTCATGTCTTTTATGATACGTGTGCAAAAATTTGACGTCATTCAGACGAGGTCTAATAGGTTTCGGCATCGGTTGTGAAAGTTTGAGGTTTCAAGTCCATTAAACTTGAATTGGTGTGCGATTCATGTTTTTGTTATTGTTCGAGGCGATTCGAGAGCTCGATTGAGTTGGTATGGTATTTTAGGACTTGATGGCACATTTGGTTGAGGTTCCGGAGGCCTCAGGTGAGTTTTGAGTGAGTCTGGGTATTACCAGAACTCAGGCATGGTTCTGGTGCTTAATTTTCGCGGACAGCGGCAAAATTTCACTGAGGGCGGAGGTGGGGGCACGGACCGCGTAAATTTAGTCGCGGAGGTGCTCCAGGGCAGATCTGCAGATTTGCTGGTCCGACTTAAAAAGCCTATATTTTTTGATCTACAAAGAATCTTGAGATGATTTAAAAATGAAAATTGTACCCCTTCGTGTCTAGTTTCCAGAAAGATAAAGAAATTATTATTTGAACATTTGTAGAGAAAGTTATGGCCAAAATACTAAGGCATGTCAGTGTAACCACTAGAAGCGTGGCGCGCTACTTTTTTGTAATGACCCGGCCGGTCGTTTTTGGAATTTACACCCGATCCTCTATTAACTTTTTTCCCCAAGTTTATTTTTGCTATTTTTATTTGCTGGAATGTTCGGTTTTGAGTTTCAGAGAGTTTTGGGACACTTAGTCCCCAAATGAGAGCTTAAGTATTGGAAATAGTGTGAAGACGGCTTCGAAATGAAAATACGATCGTTCCGTTGGCTCCATTAGGTGATTTCGGGTTTAGAGGCGTGGTCGAATTATATTTTGGAGGTCCGTAGCTAATTTAGGCTTGAAATACCGAAGTTGAATTTTGGAAGTTTCCGGTTCGATAGTGAGAATCTGATCCGAGAGTCGGAATTGAATTTCGAAAGTTGCAGTAGTTCCTTCATGTCATTTGGGATGTGTGTGTAAAATTTCAGATCATTTGGACAGGTTTGGTAGACTTTTTGATCGAAAATGTGTTTTTAGAGTTTTTGGAAATTTTAAGCTTGAATTCGATGAAAAGTAGATGTTTTGATGTTGTTTATGGCGTACCGAAGGTTGGAACAAGTTTGAATGATGTTATGGGAAGTGTTCGTAGGTTTGGTTGAGGTCCGGTCTCGGGTGTGTTTCGGATGCTTAACGGGTCATTTTTAGAACTTAGAAAATTGGAGAAAATCCGTCAGCTGATATTGTTCTTCGCGTTCGCGTCTCCACCTTCGCGTTCGCGAAGGGTAATCTTGGAGGAGGAACTGTTATTCTTCACATTCACGTTAAGCCTCCTACGTTCACGAAGCTTTGCCTTTTCCCTCTTCGCGTTCGCATCCAAGCCCTCGCGTTCGCGTAGTATTATTTGGTGCTGAGGGCTGTGGCTATTTTTCCTCATCGAGTTCGCGTGCCTTCACTCGCGTTCGCGTAGCATTGCAAGTTCACCCTTCGCGTTTGTGTACTAGTTCACGCGTTTGTGAAGAACAATTTATGGGCCACAATATTTTGCTCTTCTGCGTTCGAGAGCTTGCTTCCGCGTTTACGAAGCACATTTGAGCAGCCTTTATTTGTCTTCTTCGCGAACACGAGACTTCCACCGCATTCGCGATGCATTAAATACCTGGACATATATAACATTTTAAAAACGAGGATTTAGCCATTTTTACCAAAACTTAAGCTTGGGGGCTCGGATTTGAGCGAGATTTCGAGGGGTTTTCAGAGATAACGATTGGGTAACGATTCTAAAATCCTTTTTGCTTGTAACCCACTAATCTAAGTATGAATTCCTCCTTTAATTTGGGATTTTGAATAAAAAATTGATAAAACTTCATAGGCCGAATTATTGAGTTTTGAGTGGGTTTTTGACATCCGATTTGAGAGATTTTTATATGGTTAGACTCACGGGAGTGCGAGGTTTCTGAAAATGTTAATTTCATCCAATTTTGAGACGTTGTCCTGAGGGGAATTTTTGTTATTTTACCTAATTTCGCGTCTTAATTTTGAATTAAATCATAGAATCAATTCTTGAGATGTTATTTACATTATATAATTGAATTGAATAGATTCGGGCCATTTGGAGTCGGATACTCGTGGCAGAGGTGTGGTTTCTAGTTGACTTTGAGTCGGTTCGAAGTAAGTGCCTTGTCTAACCTTGTGTGGGGGACCCTTTCCCCTTAGGATATGGTATTTGGTAATTGAATGCTTTGTACGTGAGGTGATGAGCGCGTACTTGAGTTAATTGTTGGAAATTCGGTTTTACTTTAAGTACTAAAACTGAGTTCTTTACTTGCTTTATTCTACTTGTAAATATAGCCTGTGTTAGTATGCTTAGTTGAATTAATTGCCTATTTTCTTACACGGCCTTAATTGCATTACGTGAAGCATGTTAGGCTAGAATTTGTTGTTTACTTATTACAGACTTAGTATTTATTTTGATGTCCTTGAGCTGCTGTTATGTGTTTTAAATTGGGACTACGGGACGGCAAATCCCGGGAGATCCCCTGTGCATAATTATGATCTGGATTGAGGTGCGGGATACCAAAAGATCCCTGGCATGTGTATTGAGGATACCAAGAGATCCTCGGGATACCAAGAGATCCCTAGCATATGTATTGAGGATACCAAGAGATCCCGATTATTTATCTTGCTGTGAGGGGTATTTTCTTGTAGTTTGCCTTTATCTTTGTTTCCGTTATTGCACTATTATTATACTGTGTAGATCTTTATTATTGACTCTCAGTTTTAGTGTTTATTGCCCAGTCTTGTCATTATATATATTTATCTCAGTAGGGCCCTGACCTTCCTCGTCATTATCCAATCGAGGTTAGGCTTGACACTTACTGAGTACCGCTGTGGTGTACTCATACCCTTTCTGCGCATGTTTTTCATGTGCAGATCTAGGTACCGTTGCACATGCTTATCATCCTTGAGGCAGGGAGAGGTTTGGAGACTTCGAGGTACATCTGCTGCGTCCGCAGACCAAAGAGTCTCCATCTTTATTCTATCATGTAGTATTAGCCTTTCTATCATACTGTTGATGTAGACATTCCGGAGCCAGAGCATTTAGCTATATTTCTCTCAGCTTGTGTTCCCATGAGTTTCCGGGTTTTTGGATAGTATTGTAGAAGTTTGAGATATTGTGCTGTATGTGTCGAGTGGCATTTTACATTTCGGTTCCGTTTTGTTAAATCTTGGTTTTAAGTTACGCTTTCCGCAAGTTTTCGATTGTTTTTTCTTTCGCACTTGTTAGGCTTACGTTGTCGTAGGGACTAGGTGCCATCACGACAGTTCACGGAGGGCGAACTGGGGTTGTGATAAGTTTGTATCAGAGCTTTAGGTTCATAGGAGTCACGGAACACAAGCCAGTTTATTAGAGTCTCGCTAACTGGTACAGAAACGTCTGTACTGATCTATGAGAGGCTATGTAACTGTTAGAAAAAATCCACTTCCTTTGATTTCCTTGTCGTGTGAGATTTTTGAAATCAAAACTAAACTTCTATCTTTCTATTCCCTCACAGATGGTGAGGACACGCACTACCCGAGAGGACCAGGTACCCGCGGCCCCTACTGCAGCTGTCAGAGGCCGGCGCCGGGGTAGAGGTCGAGGACGCGCTCGTGGTGCGGCCAGAGCACCCGCGCGAGCTGCCGCCGAGGTACCATGATCGCAGGAAACTCAACCTTACACAACGGTAGGAAGAGTGGGCGCTAAGACTTTTACCCGAATAGTGGTATCGGGTTGATTTTCCACAGGGAGCTTGGAATGGAGTTGCGTATTTGTATAGACTAAGAATGCATTTGTACTTCTAACATTTTTGAATTTTCTATTGTCAACTACTATTATCGACTAAGGGTAAGACTAAATTATGCTAGAGAAATATTTGCTAAGTGGTAATTAATATAGAGAAAGGCACTAGAGTCATGGCATCACCTAGGTGGTTAACTAATGGGTAGAAACTACTAACAATAGATTGACATATTTGGAATCAATATTATAACCGTTGCACAAATGTACCCTCTCTCACACCTCTCGGTAGAGAGATCAATTTTGCCCAATTGACTCTCTCGAGGCCAATTGGGTAGGCCCATTAGACCAAGCAACCAGGGTTCAAGTAGGGTGATTACTCTCTCTAGGTTTAACCCGTTAATTGGGACTACCATTTCTCATGGGTCCATCCCAAATCCTTGTTGGGTCAATTTTGGGGTCATAGACTCTCTTTCTCAAGAAGGGTCATGACCCACTAAGCTAGAATCAATGTTTGCAACCACCCATCCTTAATTAAATCATAAAATTAACCCAAATAACAAACATCTGATATCAATATAGCATTAATAAGCAACACCCATCAATTACCCACACTAGGGTTGAGCCACAACCCTAGCTAATGGGTTTAGCTAGACATAATTAAAGAAGACATGGAAGAAATAGAAGATGAAACAACCATATTAATTAATTGCTAATGTTAAACTACAATAATCTATGATGAAATAAGCTCAGAATGCCGTAAATAGGCTAAAACAAATGTCTCACGAGCGCAACCGCTATCAGATATATAAAATTTGACCTAAATATGGTAAAATATCCTATTTATACCGGGCTAAAAAATTGGACAAAAATACCCCTGCGGGGTCAGCGTGGACCGCGCATAAATGTAGCACGACTGCGTAGGCTCTTGGTCTTGCAAATTTTTTCTCTGAATTTGGGGGTGCGGACCGCACAAGAAGGTAGCACGTCCGCGCAGGCTGATGGGTGCGGACCACGCTAAATGGGCTGCGGCCGCGTGGAAGGACTTGGGCAAATCGTCATCTCTCTGAATCTCACCCACGCAGACCGCACTGATTTGTAGCACGACCGCGTGGGGTCTTGCCTGGAATTTTAGGTCTCTAAATCTTCACAAGCGCGGACCGCGCAGGATCTTCTTGAATTATGTACTTTCTGAATCTCCTAGCGTGGCCGCGCAACAAAACAGTGCGGATCGCGCTAGGTCCTCTTGTTCCCACTTCACTTAGTCTTTGACACTTGGCAGGTTTCACTTCGTTTTGAGCCGATTTTTGACATTTTCCATCTTTGTCGCTCAAACCTGCAATCAAGCGCAACTTGTAAGCATTTTGGGACTATTTTATGGCAATTAATACACAAAGCATAGGCAAGTATGGGCATAAAACGTACTAAAATCACAGTTATCAACTCCCCCAAACTTAAACTTTTGCTTGTCCTCAAGCAAATAAAATAAGACCCACCCCTCAAAGGGAAACATCCAAGTAAGTCATGCTTATCCTAAAGTAACCTCAACAAGCATCAATTGGGACTAACAATTGCCCTCAATACGAATGCATCATTAACACATTTTAAGCTTTTGAAAACTATGGATCAAGTGCAACACAAGAGCATCAAGGGTTGACTCATTTCATCAAGGAGCTGTTCTCAAATACCTTGGTCATTGGGGAACCCAAACTCACACATCCTCAACTCTCCCTAAGTGAACCTCACCTTTTATAGTAATGACACACAAATCAAGGTTGATGGATTTTTCTCTCATTTCTCTCACAAAGAAGGTCACAAGTCCGGCTCTAGGTACCATATGCTTGCCCCTTACGTAAGTATCTACTAATGTAGGTTCCGTTCAACTCAAGATCATATAGGGCTTTTGTGGAGTCATTGTAAAGGCTTTTGGGTAAGTATAGGATATGTTTTGCTCAAGTGGGTTCAATCTTCCCTCAAGCACTTCTTTTGATTCATTTTTGGCACACTTTCTTGACTCATTTGAGTACTCACTTCTTTTTCCAAGGGTTAGAGAGACACACTGTCACTCTTTCTTATGCAATTCAGAACATTTCTCCTTTTTCTACTTTTTCCCAACCTTTTTCACTTTTGTTTTCTTTGAATCCCCTTTTTGACCTTATTCAATTTGGTCTTTTTCTTTGTCTTGTCTTTTCTTCCCTTTTATTTTTCATTTTTGTTCATTGCCTTCCTTTTATTTTGCTTTTGTACCTTTTACCACATTGTTTCCTTTCTTGTCTCTCCCCCCCCCCAAACTTAGACATTTGCCATCTACTCAAGGGAAGATTTGGGTGCCAAGAAAGGGTATCGTTAAGAACGGGTATAGGCTTATAGCTTTGGTTCTTGAAAGAAGAAGGTTTAAGGATAAAAGGGGTTAACTAGGTATCATTTCATTGGTAGGTCATGGAATTGTTCAATCTTAGCATTTTGGATCAAGGAGAGCCTATAATCACTTCTTAAGCCAAATTTCACCTGGGATTTCGCCTCAACAAACACTCGGGGAAAGTTCTAGACCATCGGCTCGGAACTTAGACTCACAATTCGAATTCTCACCACACATACTCAAGGACTGATAAGTACATCGAGTCGAAGGCCCACAATGACCTTAGTTACAATTCAAGTGCACAATGGCCCCCACACGACCATATGATGATTGTTTGGTCAACATAAGAGTCTCAAGGCCACAACTTTCACCACCCTAAACACAACATTATGTCTTTGACCATAGGGTCAAAGGCAAATGTGTTAGGCCTAAGTGAAGCTCGCCTGAGGTACCCTTAACTACGAAATATCGAAATCAAAAGAAAAAAAATAAAAAATGGACTCAAACCCTTAAGAAGGTTGTCACGCCATCTATCATTGGGAAGAGCCACCCAGTTCGCACAACACTTTACCCTTGGAAAGAACTGTGGCATTAAGAAAACCAAGGGCTTATTGAAAATGCCAAAACCAAAACAAAAGGCTACGAGCCTTACTACTAAGCTAAAAATGAAATTTTTTAACGAGAATAGAAAAACAAAATGAATATGTACAATGGGGAGTAGAATATACAACGGGGATGAATATATACATAAAAGTAGAAAAGTAGCTAAAATCAGAAGTTATATACAGGCCAACTATCAAATCCAAAAACATAAACTAGAAATCAACTAAATATGTACAATTATCCAAATGTATCAGAATCAAAATAGTAGGGCGCACCCCCACGAATAAAGGCTGGAATTGTCCCCAATGCCAACTACCAAAATAAACACAAAAACAGAGAGAAATAATATATAATGGCTCCTCAAGACTGATCCGTCTGCATAAGATGATCAATGGTCCCCTGATCCTCTGTAGTGGCAGGGACCTCAGACTGGTCTCCTGCCTACTACTGCTCTGGCCCTGGGATAAGGGCCGGGTCATGGACTGGCTGAACATCTGCTGGAGCACTTGAGGTACCCTCTTGAACCTAAGCCACCTCTATCACAACACCCTCAGTGCTAGGAAGCTTCCTCTTATTCCTTGGGTGCCTAGGCTCATCCTCCTGCTATGGCTGAGCTGCTGCTGGATCTAGAGCTGGATCCCCCAATAGCAAGTCTAATGGCATCTGGTCTGCCAAAAACTTGTCCACATCTGCTCGTAATTTTTTTACCGACTCCCGAGACACCCTTGACTTTCTCATCTTCTTATGTTCCTTGGCAAGCTCCTTCAAAGCCTTGCCATGTGAGGCTACCACTGCAGTAAATGTGGCCTGGGTTTCCATGATCTTCTCCTGGTTGGTCAGGAGCTTCTTCAATGTCTCCTCAATGGAAGGAGGAATCTGAACTGTGGTTGGTGCTGACTGTGCCTCAACTGTAGTAGACAAGGTGGACAACTTGGATGTCGTAGTTGACATCCAGTTGTTCAAACTAGCTAGAGACTAACTGAGCTGGTGGGCAGTGAACCGGTGAGTCTGTGATAAGGGGACTGCCAGGTCAACTGAAGTAGAAGGACCAGCTACAGATGAAAGACCCGAGGGCAAAGTCTCATCGGCAGTAGTAGCAGGGATAGTGGATGGCTCAGTAGAAAGCTCGATCACAACTGGCTCCTCAAACTGGCTAGGTGGGGTAGAGATGGGTGGCTGATACTTTTTGGACTTTGGGTTGTCGAAACCCAACTGGCTATACCATGAATAGAGGGTCACCGGTTTTGCCGTGACATCAAAGCACTTTTTCTTCACCTCCAAATCCCTAAAGTACATGGACAAAGTGTTCGGGATGGGGTAGTTTGTGCTGGTCTCCTGTCCAACCGCAGAGATCATCCTTGAGATGATGTTGCCCACATTGAGAGGAAGCCCGGCTATGATAGATGCCACAATAACAGCCCGGGTCAAAGGAACTGAGTGATCATGTGTGGAGGGATCAAGTCTACTACAAACGAATGTCAACCAACCCTTGGCTTCAAAACTGAAAGTGTTCCTCAGAATCCTCTCCCCTGCCTTCAACCATTTTGGAACAGTGCCCGGGGCTGCCAAGTACTCGGCCAACTAGGGACGCACCTCTTCACCCATTGAGAGCTTTGCTAAGTATTCAGATTCATCCTCCTCTTTGAACCCCAAATATTCATTCAATAATTTCCCATCAAACACCACCATTTTGTCCCGTACCTGCGTCGCCTTTGTGTCCTTAACCACATGAGACACATTACAATAGAACTCTTTCACCATATTCTCATTGGCATCAATACATCGCTCCTTGAAGAAACCCCAACCATCTCTAGTACGGAATTGTTCTTGCACCTTTGGGTTGAGAGGAAGAAGATCATTGTCAATGAATTGTCTTTCCGGAATCCACTTCCTAACGGGCCACCACTCTTTAAATTTATGGAACGCAATCTTACTCACAAATCTGTCTTTCCAAGCTTCAGGTTTTCTTGTTCGATCAACTCCCTCAACTTGAGGTTCACCCCCCTCACCATATCCTTCACTCTCCCCAGATAATGAAGCTGTGGGGGAGGTGGAGTATTGCTCTTAACTTCTTGCTACAGACTCATCAAATGAGTCCGAAACTACGTTGACCGGTCTTTTGGAAGTTGGTGAAGCTGAAGGAGTATCATGTAGTTGAAGTGACACAGACATGTGAGTGGGATCTGATTTTGAGGTGATGCTCCGGGATGGTTCATACTCACTCCCCGAAGAGCGGGAGGCAGCTCTATCAGCTTCCCGTATCAGCTTAGGGGTCTTTTTGATGTTCTCCCGAACCTGGGGAGTGAGTTTAACAATCCGCTTTCCTTTGCCCCCTCGGGAGGAACCACCTCTCCTGGGTTGTTGGTGTTCTTTTCCTCCTCATTTCTTAACTATGATCTGCAAAGAATACAAGTCTAACATTGTTAGTTTAAGCACGTGCAGTGAATTAGATGACACAGTTGAGTTCATGATTTAGAAACAGTGCAGCAGAATAAGGGGCTCGGATAGCGCAAAAGGGTCACGCGGTCGCGTTGGGGTAGCGCGGATCGCGTAAAACTAGAGCACAGACCGCGCTTGGAAATTTCCCCAAGACGCGCTCTCTGAATCTCCCCAATGCGGTCCGCACAGATTTGGACTGTGGCCGCGTTGGGCTAGCACGGACTGTAAAAAAATGTGATGTGGACCGCGCTGGTAACACTTAGCATACACAGGTAAAGCGGCGCGGACGGCGCACAAAGGCCGCGCGTCCGCGCAAGGCTTAGAATTTTAACTGAGTTAGGCTTTTTCATTTTAGTCCATTTTTTTGATCAAATTATGGGTCCTAATTGTTCCTACTCAATTAACCACATTTGAATTCATGTCCATTATTCACAGTTAACACACAAAATCTAACCTAACAATTAAATCTAAGAAGAATAAGAAGAAACAAGAAGTTATACTACGGGGAAGCAAGCAAAATAATCAAAAATTAAAACTATGTATGAAATTAGCAAGGAATGTTACCAGGGATTGTGAAAATTCAACTACGTGAAGCAAGGGTCTCGATGAATAGTGAAAATTTAAGCTCAGGAAGTCAAATTGCGAAAAGTGTAAAATGAAGCCTAAGGTCTCTATTTATAGAAAACCTATGGGACCCGGCACCTACCTACCAGCGCGGCCTCACAGAAATGGACGCGGACCACGCTAGATTTCTTTCCTTCATATTGAACTGAACAGCCCATGCGGACCGTACTGTTTTGTCACGCGGCCACGTGGGAAACTTCAGAAAGCATGCACATTTGGGCCTTCCCAGCGCGGACCGCACAAAAATGTGATGCGGCCGCGCTGGCAACTTCAGAAACTTAACTCCCATTGCACCAGCCTACGTGGACCGCACTGTTTTGGTGCGCGACCGTGTGAGCAAACTTCAGAGACCTAGCATTTTTTTGCTTTTGTCCTGCACTGGTTCAACATTATCCCTGCAACATCTCACAAACCATGAACTCAAAAATCCTAATCTACAAAGAAAATCAAAGAAAAAGAAAAATACATGGGTTGCCTCCCAAGAAGCGCCTGATTTAACGTCGCGACATGACGCACGTTACCATCATATCACTTCAAATGAATGAGTGCCACCACATGGCTGTCATAAATCTTTCCCAACACGATGCCCATTGACCCGGAACACTTCACCATTCTTGTTTTTAAGATCAAGAGCACCAAAAGGAGTCACAAATACCACCTTAAAAGGACCACTCCATTTAGATTTGAGCTTCCCCGGAAATAACCTTAACCGGGAATTGAAAAGATGAACCATGTCGCCCACCTTGAATTTTTTACCCCGAGCATACTTGTCGTGAAGGTACTTCATCTTGTCCTTATACAAGAACGATCTGGATTAGGCATGAAATCTAAACTCATCAAGTTCATTCAATTGTTCCACTCGGAGGTTGGCTGCAACATCCCATTCCAAGTTCAACTTTCTCAATGCCCACATAGCCTTGTGTTCTAGTTCCACAGGCAGATGGCAAGCCTTACCAAACACCAACCGATATGGAGACATACCAATCAGAGTTTTGTAAGCCGTTCGATAATCCCAAAGAGCATCATCCAATTTTTTTGACTAATCGGTCCTATTAGCATTCACCGTTTTGGACAAAATACTCTTTATTTCCTGATTTGAGACCTCCACTTGACCGCTTGCTTGTGGATGATAGGAGGTGGTCACTTTGTGGCTAACTCCATATTTAGCGAGTAATGAGTCAAAAGCCTTGTTGCAAAAATGGGACCACCCATCATTAATGATAGCATGAGGAGTTCCAAACCTAGTGAAGATACTCTTTTTCAAAAACTCCACGACACTCCGGGCTTCATTTTTGGGAAGAGCCACCACTTCAACCCACTTTGACACATAGTCCACCGCCACAAGAATATAAGTGTTCCCATAAGAGCTCACAAATGGGCCCATAAAATCAATGCCCCAAACATAAAAAATATCTACCTCGAGAATTGTATGGAAAGGCATTTCATTTTTTGAAATCCCGTCGCCTCTTTTGCATGGATCACATCTCTTCACCAAGTTGCTAGCATCTTGAAACAAAGTTGGCCAATAGAAGCTGCAACTCAAAACCTTTGACGCCGTCCTCACTCCCCCATGATGGCCACCATAAGGATAAGAGTGACACGCCTCCAATATGTTCAATTGTTCACTTTCTGGTACACATCTTCTTATCACCCCGTCCGTACAAATTTTAAACAAATACGGATCATCCCAATAAAAATCCAAGCTATCCCGCTTGAGTTTCTTCCTTTGGTTGGAAGAGAGCTCACACGGGACATTGCCGGTCATAATGAAGTTGGCGATGTCCGTGAACTAAGGTATGTCACCTATAGAAATAGAAAGAAGTTGCTCGTCAGGGAAAGTATCATTTATCTCAACACCATTTCTTGGTCTCCCCTCTTCCTCTAGCCGGGACACATGGTTCGCAACTTGATTCTCACTTCCCTTTCTATCCACAATCTCTAGATCAAATTCCTGAAGGAGTAGCACCCATCTCATCAACCTTGCTTTCGAATCTTTCTTTGTCATCAAATACCGGAGGGCTGCATGGTCCGTGTGTATGATCACCTTCACCCCCATAAGATAAGGGAAAAATTTCCCCATCGCAAACACAATAGCCAATAGCTCCTTTTCCGTCACCGTGTAGTTTCTTTGGGCCTCATTCATTATTTTGCTAGCATAATACACAGGATGTAACATTTTATTGATTCTATGGCCAAGCACTGCACCTACCGCCACATCACTCGCATCGCACATAAGTTCAAAAGGCAATTCTCAATTAGGTGCGGTGATGATAGGAGTTGTGGTCAACTTGTGTTTCAATAGCTCAAAGGACTCCATACATCTCTCATCAAAGACAAACTTGACATCCTTTTCCAACAATTTACAAAGCGGGTTCACAACTTTTGAGAAGTCTCTAATGAATCGCCGGTAGAACCCGACGTGACCAAGAAAACTCCTCACCCCTTTGATAGAAGTAGGGGGACGGTGCCTTGAGATCACCTCAATTTTCACCTTATCGACTTCAATTCCATGTTTTGAGATTTTTGTGACCCAACAGAATACCCTCTTGCACCATAAAGTGACATTTCTCCCAGTTGAGTACAAGATTGGTTTCTTTACATCTTTTTAGTACCTTATCCAAGTTCACTAGGCATTCTTCAAATGAGTCCCCCACCACGCTAAAATCGTCCATGAAGACCTCAGAATATCCTCCACCATGTCGGTGAAGATTTCCATGATACATCTTTGGAAGGTCGCCGGGGCATTACAAAGTCCAAATGGCATTCTCGAGAAAGCGAATGTGCCATAGGGACATGTAAAGTTTGTCTTTTCTTGATCCTCCGGGGCAATGAGAATATGATTGTACCCCGAGTAGCCATCAAGGAAAGAATAATAAGCCCGGCCCGCTAGACGATCGAGCATTTGGTCCAAGAATGGTAGAGGGAAATGATCTTTTCTCGTGACCTTGTTGAGTTTCCTATAATCCATACACACTCTCCAACTCGTGACCGTCCGAGTAGGAATCAACTCATTGTTGGCATTAGTGACGACCGTCGTTCCACCCTTCTTTGGCACACATTGGACTGGAGAGGTCCATAAACTATCTGAGATTGGGTAGACCACACCGGTGTCCAACATGATCTTGTGCATGCAAAAAATGGGGCATATACCCTGAATATCCGCCAATGTCCATCCAATCGCCATCTTGCACTTTTGTAGAACTGCAAAAATGGCGTCAACCTGCATGTTAGTTAAGCAAGACCAAAGAATAACAGGCAAAGTGAAATTAGGTCCCAAGTATTCATACCTGAGGTGAGGAGGAAGTGGTTTCAGCTCCAACACTGGCGGCTCCTCAATAGATGGCTTGGTTGGGGGAGCTTTACGATTCTCAAGGTCCAATGATAACTTCCTAGGCTCATAAGAGTACGAGCCCATACCATGCAAAGCATTTACACATTTAATTCTCCCGACATCATCATTGGCCTCCATGTTCAAAAGCACAGCTTCAAGTGGATCTTCAACATTAATCATTGCGCTTGTTTCATCCACTATCACCGCCGTGACAATGTCAACAAACGAGCATACCTCGGTGCTATTTGGTTGCCTCATATACTTGCACACATGGAACACTACCTTTTCATCACCAACGGGGAAGGTCAACTCTCCCGCCTCAATATCGACCAGAGCCTTCCCCGTAGCTAGGAAAGGTCTTCCAAGGATAATTGGGACTTCAAAGTCCACCTCACAATCTTGTATCATGAAGTCGGCCAGCAAGATGAATTTATCAACACGAACAAGGACATCATCGATTATACCCAAAGGCCGCTTCATTGACCTATCCGCCATTTGGAGCCTCATTGAAGTCAAATGAGGTTGTACGATTCCCAAAGTCTTGAAGATTGAATATGGCATTAAGTTGATACTCGCCCCCAAGTCACAAAGGGCTTTTACAAAGCGCACTTTCAATGGTACACGGGATAGTGAATGCTCCTGGGTCCTCGAGTTTTGGAGCCATGGAGTGTACAATTACGCTTACTTGATGGGTTATCTTGATTGTCTCACACTCTATTGATCTCTTTTTTTGTAACCAAATCCTTCATGAATTTTGCGTACCCCGACATTTGCTCGACTGCCTCCACCAAAGGCACATTGATAGTCAAACTCTTCATAATCTCAATGGATTTCTTAAATTGGTTGTCACCCTTTTGCTTGGCCAACCGTTGAGGGTAGGGCGGAGGAGGCCTAGGCAAGGGTGCCTTGGATTTGGGCACCGCCGTCTCGGGCATATCAATCACGTGTTCCCTAGACGGGTTCACGGCCTCTTGTGTCTCCTCCTCAACCTCATGAATATCAATCCGCACATCATTTCTCACACTTGGTTCCACTACATATTCAACCCTCAAAGGCATATCATCATCACGCAACTCATCTTCATCAACCATGACTTGATTCTCTCTTGAGGCATGCACATCACCACCTCTTCCACATCGCGTGGTCACCGCCATCACATGGTTGTTGTGCCCACCCTTAGGGTTTACTACCGTATCACTTGGTAGAGCACCCTTTGGGCGAGTGTTTAAATATTGAGAAATTTGACCAAGTTGCACCTCTAAGTTACGGATGGAAGTGTTGTGTGAAGCCAATTGCACATCGGAGTCTTGGTTCTTCTTCATCTTCTGTTCAAACATAACCTCAATTCTCCCAAATTCATTTCCCGAAGAACTAGACCATTGAGATTGAAATGGTGGCGGGTTGTTCGGTTGTTGAAACATCGGAGGCCTTTGAAAGCCTTGCCCCCGATTTCCTTGACCACCATTGTTGTTCCACCCACCTTGACCATTGTTGTTATTGTTTCTGTTCCAATTTCCATCATTGTTACCTTGATTCCCCCAATTTTTGTTTTGGTTATTCCCATTCCAATTTCCACCACTTTGTTGTTGATTATTGTTATTCCAATTTCTGCCTCCTTGTTGATTGCCCCAATTCCCTTGGGATCGCCTTTGTTGATTACCTTGGTTTCCTCTATTTCCTTAGTAGTTATTGGCATATTGACAATCCTCACTTTGCTCATCATAGCACTCGTTTGAATAACCACCACCATCATCATAGTTATCACAATTTCCTTGAGGCTGTTGCCCTCTTTTCCTTCTTTTCATCATATTCACTCATTCCATGGCATTGACTTGGCGCGGGTTTTGAACTTGTTGCAATTGCGCCTTCGCCAATTGGTTCATTTTTGTTGTAAGTTCAGCAATGGCTTGGCCGTGATCATGCAACTCCTTATGCAAATGTATGACATTAGGATCACCTTGAGGAACGTTTGCCCGGCTTTGCCACACCGAAGAAGTGTCGGCCATTTCATCTAACACATCACAAGCTTCATTGTATGAGAGCTTCATAAAATTTCCACCCGCCAATTGTTTCACAATACATTGGTTAGTTGTCTTGATGCCCCTATAGAACGTTTGTTGAATCATCACATCATTCATATCATTATTTGGTCACTTTTTAACCATAGTTCTAAATCTCTCCCATATTTCATGCAAAGGTTCTGTTGGCTCCTGTTTGAAATCCAAAATCTCATCACGGAGCGCCGCCATGTGACTTGGAGAAAAGAACTTGGAAATGAACTTGTCCGCCAATTCATCCCACGTTGTGATGGAATGATTTGGAAGCTTTTCTAACCAATCCAATGCTTTACCCCGCAGAGAGAACGGGAAAAGCCTCAATCTCAAAGCATCCTCAGACACATTGGTTTTTTTTACTCCCCCAGTAAGTAACTATGAACCCCTTCAAGTGCTTGTATGCATTTTGGTCAGAGGCACCCGTAAAATACCCTCGTTGCTCGAGAAGCGTCAACATGACATTGGTGATTTGAAAATTCCCCGCCTGGATTCGAGGAGGAACTATGGCACTTGCATAACCCTGGTTCAGAAGGAACCTTGGAGCTACTCTTGGTGGAGGCGGAGGAGGGTATGGGATATGATCATTTGCATTGGCATTTCTACCTCTCCGTGGTAATTGAGGTACCGAAAGCTCATCTTCCTCAACATCTTCAACCTCCTCCGCGACCACATTGTCAAGAGGGACATTTTCATTTAGAGCCATGTGTACCTGATAGATCGACACAAATAAAGTTAGTAAAAAGAAGGAAAGATAAGCAAAACAAGAAACTAGCTATGCAAATAGTCAACACCATAACCTCCCCAGCAACGATGCCAAAAAGTGATCGCAGCAAACTCAACCTTACACAACGGTAGGAAGAGCGGGCGCTAAGACTTTTACTCGAATAGTGGTATCGGGGTCGATTTTCCACAGGGAGCTTGGAATGGAGTTGCGTATTTGTATAGACTAAGAATGCATTTGTACTTCTAACATTTTTGAATTTTCTATTATCAACTACTATTATCGACTAAGGGTAAGACTAAATTATGCTAGAGAAATATTTGCTAAGTTGTAATTAATATAGAGAAAGGCACTAGGGTCATGGCATTACCTAGGTGATTAACTAATGGGTAGAAACTACTAACAATAGATTGACATATTTGGAATCAATGTTATAACCGTTGCACAAATGTACCCGCTCTCACACCTCTCGGTAGAGAGAGCAATTTTGCCCAATTGACTCTCTCGAGGCCAATTGGGTAGGCCAATTAGACCAAGCAACCAGGGTTCAAGTAGGGTGATTACTCTCTCTAGGTTTAACCCGTTAATTGGGACTACCATTTCTCATGGGTCCATCCCAAATCCTTGTTGGGTCAATTTTGGGGTCATAGACTCTCTTTCTCAAGAAGGGTCAAGACCCACTAAGCTAGAATCAATGTTTGCAACCACCCATCCTTAATTAAATCATAAAATTAACCCAAATAACAAACATCCGATATTAATATAGCATTAATAAGCAACACCCATCAATTACCCATACTAGGGTTGAGCCACAACCCTAGCTAATGGGTTTAGCTAGACATAATTAAAGAAGACATGGAAGATGAAACAACCATATTAATTAATTGCTAATGTTAAACTACAATAATCTATGATGAAATAAGCTCAAAATGCCGAAAATAGGCTAAAACAAATGTCTCACGAGCACAACCGCTATCAGATATACAAAATTTGACCTAAAAATGGTAAAATATCCTATTTATACCGGGCTAAAAAAACTGGACAAAAATACCCCTGCGGGGTCAGCGTGGACCGCGCATAAATGTAGCGCGACCGCGTAGGCTCTTGGTCTTGCAAATTTTTTCTCTAAATTTGGGGGTGCGGACCACGCAAGAAGGTAGCACGGCCACGCAGGCTGATGGGCGCGGACCACGCTATATGGGCCGCGGCCGCGTGGAAGGACTTGGGCAAATCGTCATCTCTCTGAATCTCACCCACGCGAACTGCACTGATTTATAGCGCGGCCGCGTGGGGTCTTGCCTGGAATTTTAGGTCTCTGAATCTTTACAAGCACGGACCCTATGATAAGGAGCGCGGACCGCACAAGATCTTCTTGAATTATGTACTCTCTGAATCTCCTAGCGCAGTCGCGCAGTAAAATAGTGTGGTCTGCGCTAGGTCCTCTTGTCCCCACTTCACTTAGTCTTTGACACTTGGCAGGTTTCACTCTGGTTTGAGCCGATTTTTGACATTTTTCATCTTGTCGCTCAAACCTGCAATCAAGCGCAACTTGTACGCATTTTGGGACTATTTTATGGCAATTAATACACAAAGCATAGGCAAGTATGGGGATAAAACGTGCTAAAATCACAGTTATCATACCATCAAGAGTACCAGCCGGTGTCTAGACACCCGATACGTCTGCCACTACTACTCCAGCACTCCAGGAGACTTTGACACAGTTTATGAGTATGTACACCACTTTGGCTCAGGAAGGGTTGCTTCCCCTTGCTGCAGCCACATCCTAGGCCAGGGGAGGAGTACAGACTCCTGCCGCCCGTACTCCTGAGCAGCGGGTGCATGTTGAGCAGGTCCTAGAGGTTATACCTACACCGCCTGCAGTACCAGTTCAACCAGAGGATAGGGAATCAGTTTTAGAGGATGAGCAGCGGATACATGAGAGGTTCAACAAATATGATCCTCCGGTATTCAATGGGTTAGCATTAGAGGATGCCTTGGGATTTCTAGAGGAGCTCTACCGTATTCTCTGCACTATGGGCATATCAGGACTGAGCGGGGTTTCCATCACTACTTTCTAGCTTCGAGCAGCCGCCTATCTGTGTGGCGTGCTTATGAGTTAGACAGTCCGGATGAGGCAGCTTCCCTGACTTGGGCTCAGTTTTTAGACATGTTCATGAGAGAGTATGTTCCCCAGAGTATTAGGGATGCCTGGCGCACGGAGTTTGAGTGGTTGTGCTAGGGTACTATGAATGTCTTGGAGTAGCTGTCCGTTACGTTGACTTGGCTAGACATGCACCAGCTTTGGTTTCTACGGTTCGAAGAAGGTTCATTGGTTCATTGAGGGGCTTATTCCCATAGATCTAGCATGGATCGTGAGTTAGAGATGGATATATCTTATCAGCAGGTGGTGAGCATTGCTAGGAGGATTGAGGGTATGCATGCTAGGGATAGAGAGGAGAGGGAGGCCAAGAGGTTTCGAGAGTCGGGTTATTATTCTGGTGCCGGTGCCCCAGCTGCAGTTCGTCATGGTAGGGGGTCATATAGGCCACCCCGTTCATTCATCTCTTCCAGGAGCCAGTGGTATTCCAGCTCCACCTAGGCCCCAAGAGCCTTATCAAGCACCTCCATTTTCTAGTGCGCCTCCTACACGGGGTGCTTCCAGTGGTCAGTCCAAAAGACCTGGCCCACGCCAGTCACAGCCGCTACATCATCCCAGAGCTTGTTTTGAGTGTGGTGACACACACCATGTGGTGAGGGATTGCCCTAGACTTTGGAGTTCTGCACCCCCACAGACCCCTCAATCGGAGCGCACCCCGCAGAGCTCTCAGGCTATGGTCCCATCACCAGCTGCCACTCCGCCGGCCTAGCCAGCTAGAGATGGAGGTCGGGGAGGTAGAGGTTGCCCTCGAGGGAGAGGTCAGACCAGATATTATGCTCTTCCAGGCCATACTGAGGCCGCCGCCTCTGATTTTGTTATCACAGGTACCATCCTGGTCTGTCAAAAATATGCATCGATTCTATTCGATCCATGATCCACTTACTCTTATGTGTCTTCTTATTTTGCTCCACATTTGGGGGTACCTCGGGATTCTATGAGGTCCCAGTTTATGTTTCTACTCATGTAGGAGATTCTCTTATTGTGAACCGTGCTTACCGATCATGTTTGGTTATTCTTGGTGGTTTTGAGACCAAAGATGACTTATTATTGCTCAGTATGGTTAATTTTGATGTTATTTTGGACATGGACTGGTTGTCGCCCCATTATGCTATTCTTGATTGTCACGCCAAAACCATGACATTGGCTATGCTAGGTGTACCACATATTGAGTGGAGGGGTGCTTTAGGTCACACTCCCAGTAGAGTTATTTCTTTCTTTAAGGCTCAGCATATGGTTGAGAAAGATTGTGATGCGTACTTAGCTTATGTGAGAGATGCCAGTATGGATACTCCTTCTGTTGATTCAGTTCCAGTAGTAAGGGATTTCCCCGATGTGATTCCAGCTGATCTTCCGGGCATGCCACCTGATAGGGACATTGATTTTGGCATTGATCTGTTGTCGGACACTCAGCCCATCTCTATCCCTCTGTACCGTATGGCTCCTCCTATGTTGAACGATTTGAAGGAGCAATTGCATGAATTACTTGATAAGGGTTTTATTCGGCCCAGTATATCGCGTTGGGGTGCTCCTATGTTATTTGTGAAGAAGAAAGATGGTTCTATGTGCATGTGTATTGAATACCGCCAGTTGAACAAGGTTACAGTGAAGAACCGTTATCCTTTGCCTTGTATTGTTGGTCTATTTGACCTACTTCTAAGATTGATTTGCGCTCAGATTACCATCAGTTGAATATTTGGGAGCCAGATGTCCCGAAGACTGCCTTCAGAACTCGGTATGGTCATTACGAGTTCCTGGTTATGTCATTTGGGCTGACCAATGCTCCAACAGCTTTTATGCATTTGATGCATATTGTATTCCGGCCATATCTTGACTCTTTTTTCATTGTCTTTATTGATGACATCCTGGTGTATTCCCAGAGTCAGGAAGATCATGAGCATCACCTGAGGACAGTGGTTTAGACTCTGAGGGTAAAGAAGTTATATGCAAAGTTCTCAAAATGTGAGTTCTGGTTGGATTCTGTGGCATTATTGGGCAATGTGGTATCGAGTGAGGGTATTCAGGTAGATCCAAAGAAGATAAAGGCCGTGTAGAGTTGGCCTTGACCATCCCCAGCTACAGAGATCCGCAGCTTCCTCGGCTTGGAGGGATACTACCGTCGTTTTGTGGAGGGGTTTTCATTGGTTGCAGCCCCTATGACTAGATTGACCCAGAAGGGTGCTCCAGTTCAGTAGACATAGGAGTGTGAGGCGAGCTTTCAGAAGCTCAAGATAACTTTGACTACAACCCCAGTTTTGATATTGCCTACAGGTTCAGGGTCTTATACTGTCTATTGTGATGCCTCGAGAGTTGTCCTTGGAGCGGTATTGATGTAGGACCACAAGGTGATTGCCCACGCGTCCAGGCAGTTGAATATTTATGAGAAGAATTATCCTGTCCATGATCTTGAGTTAGCTATAATTGTTCATGACCTGAAGATTTGGCGCCATTATTTATATGGTGTGCCTTGTGAGATTTATTCGGACCATCGGAGCTTGCAGCACTTGTTCAAGCAAAAGGATCTAAATTTGCACCAGAGGAGGTGGTTGGATTTATTAAAGGATTATGACATTACTATTCTATATCACCCGGGCAAGGCCAATGTAGTGGCTGATTCCTTGAGTCGTCGGGCGGAGAGTTTGGCATATTTAACTGCATTAGGGAGGCCTATGGCGATGGATGTTCAGGCCTTGGCTAGCCAGTTTGTGAGATTGGATCTTTCGGAACCCAGTCGGGTTCTAGCTTATGTGATTTCCCGCTCTTCTTTATTTGATCGTATCAGGGAACGGCAGTATGATGGACCTTATTTGCTTGTCCTTAAGGATAGGGTTCAGCATGGTGATGCAAGAGATGTGACCATTGGCGAGGACGGAGTATTGAGGATGCAGGGTCGGATTTGTGTACCCAATGTTGATGGGCTACGAGAGCTAATTCTAGCGGAGGCCCACAGTTCGCAGTACTCTATCCATCTGGGTGCCGCAAAAATGTATTAGGACTTGAGGCAGCACTATTGGTGGAGGCGGATGAAGAAATATATAGTTGGATTTGTAGCTCGGTGCCTCAATTATCAGCAGGTGAAGTATGAGCACCAGAGACTGGGTGGATTGCTTTAGTAGATAGAGATTCTGGAATGACAGTGGGAGCGGATCACCATGGACTTCGTATCTAGGCTCCCACGGGCTTTGAAGAAGTTCGATGCCATCTAGGTTATTGTGGATTGTTTGACAAAGTCTGCGTATTTCATCCCTGTGTGTACTACATATTACTTGCAGCGGTTGACGAAGATTTATATCCGGGAGATTGTTCGTCTGCATGGTATTCCAGTTTCCATCATTTCAGATAGAGGTACTCAGTTCACATCGTGGTTCTGGAGAGTCGTACACCAAGAGTTAGGTACCCGGGTGGAGTTAAGCACAACATTTCAACCTTAGACGGACGGGTAGTCCGAGCGCATAATTTAGATTCTTGAGGATATGCTCCGTGAGTGTGTGATTGAGTTTGGAGGTTCTTGGGATCAGTTCTTTCCATTGGCGAAATTTGCCTACAACAACAGATATCAGTCCAGTATTCAGATGGCACTGTATGAGGCCTTATATGGTAGGCGATGTAGATCTCCGGTGGGTTGGTTCGAGCCGGGTGAGGCTAGATTATTGGGCACAGATTTGGTTCAGGATGCTTTGGAGAGAGTCAAGGTAATTCAAGATAGTCTCCGTACAGCCTAGTCCAGACAGAAGAGTTACACGAACTGGAAGGTTCATGATGTTTCCTACATGGTTGGAGAGCGGGTTCTGCTTTAGGTTTCTCCTATTAAGGGCGTTATGAGGTTTGGGGAGAAAAGGAAGCTGAGTCTGAGGTTTATAGGCCCTTTTTAGATATTGAGATGTGTTGGGGAGTTTTCTTGCGAGCTTGCCTTACCTCCTAGATTGACAGGAGTTCATCCGATATTTCAAGTTTCTATGCTTCGAAGGTATCACAGTGATCCGTCGTACGTGTTGGATTTCAGCTCAGTCCAGTTGGAGAAGGATCTATCTTATGTTGAGGAGCCAGTTGCAATTTTGGACAGACAGGTCAGGAAGCTGAATTCAAAGAACATTGCATCCGTGAAGGTTTAGTGGCGGGGTTAGCTGGTTGAGGATGTGACATAGGAGACCGAGCAGGATATGCACAGTTAGTACCCTCATCTTTTCACTACTTCAGGTATGTCTTTGTGCTCGTTCGAGGAAGAAAAAATATTTAAGTGTGGGAGGATTCAACGACCCGACCTGTCATTTTTGTAATTTATGCCCCGATCCCCTATTAACTATTTTCCCCAATTTTATTTTTGCTATTTTTATTTGCCGGGATGTTCGATTTTGAGTTTCGGAGAGTTTTGGGACGCTTAGTCCCCAAATGAGAGATTAAGTATTCGAAAATTGATTGTAGTTGGAACAGTGTGAAGACAGTCTCAAAATGGAAATTCGATGGTTCCGTTAGCTCCGTTAGGTGATTTCGGGCTTAGGAGCGTGGTTGGATTGTGTTTTGGAGGTCCGTAGCTAATTTAGGCTTGAAATGCCGAAGGTTGAATTTCAGAAGTTTCCGGTTCGATAATGAAATTTTGATCCGAGGGTCGGAATGGAATTTTGAAAGTTGCAGTAGTTTCGTCATGTCACTTGGGATGTGTGTGTAAAATTTCAGGTCATTTGGACGGGGTTTGGTAGACTTTTTGACTGAAAATGTGTTTTTAGAGGTTTTGGAAATTTTAAACTTGAATTCGATGAAAATTAGGTGTTTTGATGTTGTTTATGGCATACCGAATGTTGGAATAAGTTCAAATGATGTTATGGGATATGTTCGTAGGTTTGGTTGAGGTCCCGGGGGCCTCGGGTGTGTTTCGGATGCTCAATGGGTCATTTTTAGAACATAGAAAATTGTAGAAAATCTGTCAGCTGATATCCTTCTTCACGTTCGCGTCTCCTCCTTCGCGTTCGCGAAGAGTAATCTTGGAGGAGGACCTGTTACCCTTCACGTTCGCGTTAAACCTCCCGCGTTCGCGAAGCTTTGCCTTTTCCCTCTTCGCGTTCACATCCAAGCCCTCGCGTTCACGTAGTATTATTTGGTGCTGAGGGCTGTGGCTATTTTTCCTCATTGAGTTCGCGTGCCTCCACTCACGTTTGCGTAGCTTTGCAAGTTCACCCTTCGTGTTCGCGTACTGCTTCACGCGTTCACGAGGAGCAATTTCTGGGCCACAATATTTTTCTCTTCCGTGTTCGTGAAGCATATTTGAGCAGCCTTCATTTTTCGTCGTCGCAAACACGAGACTTCCTCCGCATTCGTGATGCATTAAATACCTGGGTAGGTATAACATTTCAAAAAAAGGGTTTAGCCATTTTTACCAAAACTTAAGCTTGGGGGCTCGGATTTGAGCGAGATTTCGAGGGATTTTCAGAGATATTAATTGGGTAAAAATTCTAAACTCCTTTTTCCTTGTAACCCACTAATCTAAGCATGAATTCCTCCTTTAATTTCAGATTTTGAATGAAAAATTGATAAAACTTCATAGGCCGAATTATTGAGTTTTGAGTGGGTTTTTGAGATCTGATTTGAGAGATTTTTATATGGTTAGACTCGTGGGAGTGAGATGTTTCTGAAAATGTTAATTTCATCCGATTCCAAGAGGTGGTCTTAGGGGCATTTTGGTCATTTCACCTAATTTGCATCTTAGCTTTGAATTTAATTGTTGAATTAGTTGCTTGAGATGTTATTTACATTACTTAATTGAGTTGAATAGATTTGTACCATTTGGAGTCGGATACTCGTGGCAAATGCATGGTTTCTAGTTGACTTTGAGCCAGTTTGAGGTAAGTGGCTTATCTAACCTTGTTTGGGGGACCCTTTCCCCTTAAGATTTGATATTTGGTAATTGAATGCTTGTACGTGAGGTGACGGGCACATACTTGAGCTAATTATTGGAAATCTGATTTTAATTTAAGTACTTAAACTGAGTTCTTTTCTTACTTGCTTTATTCTACTTGCAAATATAGCCCGTGTTAGTTTAGAAGAGTATGCTTAGTTGAATTAATTGCCTATTTGCTTAAACTACCTTAATTGCATTACGTGAAGCATGTTAGGCAAGAATTTGCTATTTACTTATTACGGACTTAGTATTTATTTTGATGAGCTTGAGCTGCTGTTGTGTATTTTAAATTGGGACTACGGGACGGCAAATCCCGGGAGATCCCTGTGCGTAATTATGATCTGGATAGAGGTGCGGGATACCAAGAGATCCCTTGCACATGTATTGAGGATACCAAGAGATCCTCGGGATACCAAGAGATCCCTGACATATGTATTGAGGATACCAAGAGATCCTCAGGATACAAAGAGATCCCTAGAGTGTATATTGAGGATACCAAGAGATCCCGATTGCTTATCTTGCTGTGAGGGGTATTTCCTTGTAGTTTGCCTTTATCTCTGTTTCCGTTATTGCAGTGTTATTATACTATGTAGATCTTTATTCTCGACTCTCAGTTTTACTGTTTATTGCCCTGTCTTGTCATTATATATATATCTCTCAGTAGGGCCCTAACCTTCCTCGGCACTAACCAACCGAGGTTATGCTTAGCACTTACTGAGTACCGCTATGGCGTACTCATACCCTTTCTGCGCATGTTTTTCATGTGCAGATCCAGGTACTGCTGCACATGCTTATCGTCCTTGAGGCAGGGAGAGCTTTGGAGACTTCGAGGTATATCTACCGCGTCCGCAGACCAAAGAGTCTCCATCTTTATTCTATCTTGTAGTATTAGCCCTTCAATCATACTGTTGATGTAGACATTCAGGAGTTGGAGCATTTTACTATATTTCTCTCAGCTTGTGTTCCCGTGAGTTTCCGGGTTTTGGGATAGTATTGTAGAACTTTTAAAATATTGTGCTGTATGTGCCGAACGGCATTTTACATTTCATTTCCGTTTTGTTAAATATTGGTTTTACGTTATACTTTCCGCAAGGTTTCGATTGTTTTTCTTCCGCACTTGTTAGGCTTACCTAGTCGTAGGGACTAGGTGCCATCACGATAGTTCACGGAGGGCAAACTTGGGTCGTGACAAGTTGGTATTAGAGCTCTAGGTTCATAGGAGTCACGGAACACATGCCGGTTACTTAGAGTCTCGCTGATCGGTACGAAGACGTATGTACTTATCTACGAGAGGCTATGTAAATGTTAGGAAAATTCCACTTCCATTGATTTCCTTGTCATGCGAGATTTTTGATACCACAACTAAACTTTTGCCTTTCTATTCTCTCACAGATGGCGAGGTTACGCACTACCCAAGAGGACCAGGCACCCGCGCCCCCTACTATAACCGTTAGATGCCGGGGCCAGGGTAGAGGCCGAGGACGCGCTCATGGTGCAGCTAGAGCACCCGCGCGAGCTATCGCTGAGGTTCCACCAGCAGTACCAGCCGGAGTCTAGACACCCGATACATCTGCCACTACTACTCAAGCCCTCTAGAAGACTTTGGCACAGTTTATGAGTATTTACACCACTTTGGCTCAGGCAGGGTTGCTTCCCTTTGCTGCAGCCACATCCCAGGCTGGGGGAGGAGTACAGACTCCCGCCGCCCTCAATCCTGAGCAGCGAGTTCATGCTGAGCAAGTCCTAAAGTTTATACCTGCGCCGCCTACAGTACCAGTTTAGCCCGAGGATAGGGCAGCAGTTTCAGAGGATGAGTAGCAGAGACATGAGAGGTTCAAGAAATATGATCCTCCAGTATTCAGTGGGTTAGCATCAGAGGATGCCTTGGGATTTCTGGAGGAGTGCTACTGTATTCTCTGGATTATGGGCATATCAGGATCGAGTGGGATTTCCTTCACTACTTTCTAGCTTCGAGGAGCCGCCTATCAGTGGTGGCGTGCTTATGAGTTGGACTCAGTTTTCAGACATGTTGATGAGGGAGTATGATCCCTAGAGTCTTGGGGACGCCTGGCGCGCGGATTTTGAGCGGTTGTGCTAGGGTACTATGACAGTCTCGGAGTATGCTGTCCGTTACATTGGCTTGGCTAGACATGCACTAACCTTTCTTTCTATGGTTCGCGAGAAGGTTCGTCGGTTCATTGAGGGGCTTATTCCCAGCATCAGATCTAGCATGGCTCGTGAGTTAGAGACGGATATATTTTAGCAGCATATGGTGAGCATTGCTAGGAGGATTGACGGTATGCATGCTAGGGACAGAGAATAGAGAGAGGCCAAGAGGTCTCGAGAGTCGGGTTATTATTCTGGTGCCCATGCCCCAGCTGTAGGTCGTTATGGTAGGAGTCATATGAGTTGACCCGTTCATTCAGCTCTTCCAGCAGCCAGTGGTATTCCACCTCCACCTAGGCCCCAAGAGCCTTATTACGCACCTCCAATTTCTTGTGCGTCTCCTGCACGGGGTGCTTCCAGTGTTCGGTACAGCAGTCCTGGCCCGAACCTGTCACAGCTGCCACATCCTCCCAGAGCTTGTTTGAGTATGGTGACACACGCCATGTGGTGAGGGATTTCCCCAGACTTGGGATGGCTGCACCCCCACAGACCCCTCAGCTGCAACGCACCCCATAGAGCTCTCAGGCTATGGTCCCAGCATAAGCTGCCACTCGGCCAGCCCAGCCAGCCAGAGGTGGAGGTCATAGAGGTAGAGGTTTCCCTCGAGGGGGAGGACAAGACAAATATAATTCTCTTCCAGGCCGTACTGAGGCTGCCGCCTCCGATTCTATTATCACAGATACTATCTTGGTCTGTCACAGAGATGCATCAGTTCTATTCGATCCAGGCTCCACTTACTCTTATGTTTCTTCTTAATTTGCTCCGTGTTTGGGGGTCTCGGGATTCTTTGAGGTCCCCAGTTTATGTTTCTACTCTTGTGGGAGATTCTCTTGTTGTGGACCGCATTTACCGGTCATGTTTGGTTATTCTTGGTGGTTTTGAGACTAGAGCTGACTTCTTATTGCTCAATATGGTTGATTTTGATATTATTTTGGGCATGGACTAGTTGTCACCCCATTATGCTATTCTTGATTGTCACGCCAAAATCGTGACACTGGCTATGCCAGGTGTACCGCATATTGAGTGGAGGGGTGCCTTAGGTCACACTCCCAGTAGAGTTATTTCTTTCCTTAAGGCTCAACGTATGGTTGAGAAAGGTTGTGATGCGTACTTAGCGTATGTGAGAGATGCCAGTATGGATACTCCTTCTGTTGATTCAGTCCCAGTAGTATGGGATTTTCCTAATGTGTTTCCAGCTGATCTTCCGAGCATGCCACCTGATAGGGAAATTGATTTTGGCATTGATCTGTTGTCGGGCACTCAACCCATCTCTATCCCTCCGTATCGTATGGCTCCTCCTAAGTTGAAGGAATTGAAGGATCAATTGCAGGAATTACTTGATAAGGGTTTTATTCGGCCTAGTATATCGCCTTGGGGTGCTCTTGTGTTATTTGTAAAGAAGAAGGATGGTTCTATGCGCATGTGTATTGAATACCACCAGTTGAACAAGGTTACAATGATGAACTGTTATCCTTTACCTCGTATTGATGATCTGTTGCACCAGCTTCAGGGTGCACAGGTGTTTTCTAAGATTGATTTGCGCTCAGGTTACCATCAGTTGAAGATTCAGGAGCCAGATCTCTCTAAGACTGCCTTTAGGACTAGATATGGTCTTTAAGAGTTCCTTGTTATGTCATTTGGGCTGACCAATGCCCCAACAACTTTTATGCATTTGATGCACAGTGTATTCCGACCATATCTTGACTCTTTTGTCATTTTCTTTATTGATGACATCCCGATGTATTCCCGGAGTCGGGAAGATCATGAGCGGCACCTGAGGACAGTGCTTCAGACTCTGAGGGAAAAGAAGTTATATGCAAAGTTCTCAAATATGAGTTCTGGTTTGATTCCGTGGCATTATTGGGCCACGTGGTATCGAGTGAGGGTATTCGGGTGGATCCAATGACATTTTTCGCGACCGCGGTGGTTGGATTTTTACGGTCAGCGTAGTGGATATCAGAGAGTGCATTATATGCATGGGGTTTAGGGCATTGCTTCACATTTTGGACCTAAGGAGCTCGATTTGTGGCAAGTTTTCAATATTTTTTCAAAAAATTCATCGGGGTAAGTGATTCTAACTCGAGTTTGGTTAATACACATGACTATATCATTGATTTCATCGTTTGATTAGTACTTTGAGTTGGAAATTTAGGGAAATTTTATAAAATGAATTTTGGAGATTTGAATGTCGATTCAAAGTTGGATTTGAGCGAAACTAGTATGGTTAGTCTCGTAATCGAATGGATTGTCTAATTTTGTTCGGATTTTGAGACGCGGGCCCAGGGTCCAGCTTTTGAGTTGACTTTTGACTTTTGGTCTTAAGCTTAGCATTTTCTTATGAGATTGATTCCTTTAGCTCGTGTTGATTGCATCGAATTGTTTATGGCTAGATTTGTAGCATCCAGAATTTGATTTGGAAGGAAAAGCATAAAGGATTAGGACTTTGCTTGGTCTGAGGTAAATTCAAAACCCCAAACTATGTGTTATATGATCAGATATTGAGGTGACACAAATGCCAAGTGACGGGCGTGTGGATATACACCGTAAATATTGTGGCCTAGTTCATTCCATGGCACCGCTTAGTGACTCTTTCTTGTTGATATCCGTGTTGTGATTATATGATTAAGGAAATGAACTGTAAATAATGCTAATTATCATCTTAGGGCTTCATGCCAATACTGGTGAAACCCGAGTGGCTGTTTCTTGCTGTCATCTCATTAGTTTCGTTGCTATTATGTAATCAGTCTTTTTTAGGGTTGGGCATATATTGAATAAAACCGATAGAATAGACCAAAAAAAGCTTATTGGGTTATTGGTATCGGGTTATTGGGTTAACGGTTCGGTAATAGTTTAGAATTTTTTTACTATTGGGTTATCGGTTCGGTCCTCAGTTTGCCAATTTTGTTAATGGGTTAACCGATAACCCACTAAGAATTAATAAAATTATGACTTTATTCTTAAGTATATACATACATCTAGGGCTTCATTCTCTCATATGCCCTCTCAGCTGCACTCTTCAGTTCATTGTCTTAAAGTCTTCATCCTCATAGACCTTACTCCTAGCGCAAGTCTTATACAGTAGGTTTTTATAACGAAATTCATCTTCATATAGGGATTTTTTGGCCGTTAAAGATTCTTTATTTTGTGCTCATATTTTATGATTTTTATTTTTGTTTCTTAATTTTGGATAACTTTTATTGAAGTATTAGACTATTAGTACTGTTTTCTACAGTGTTTGGAGTTTGAAACACTATTAAACTCTCTTGCTCTTCTTTCCCGTTGTCATTATTGTATCTGTCCAGTAAATAATTTTATATTAAAAAGGTACTGAACATGAGTAGGATATATAAGAGGAGTCAGTGCAGTTGCACAACTTCTTGCTGACATTCAATTGCAATATGTGGAGATAATGAACAGAATTCTGCTACTTCTAATTGTTATCAGTATATCATCATTATACATTTTTGGCAAATTCAAGTTATTGTCGCTGAGCTTATCGTATGGTTGTGGTTGTTTGTTGTTCCACTCCTAATTAGGTACAATTTGACATCTTGTGTCTAAAGGACTAAAACTGCAAGAAAATCTTCAGTTGCGAGCTTCTGAAGAAGTTTTGATCTCGATTGAGTTATTTTATCGGGTAAGCTGACTATCGAATCGATAATAGTTGATAATCGATTAACAACCGATAACGAATTTCTTATGGTTCGCTTATCGATTTTTCATAGTTATAAACCGATAACCGATATGTCGAACCGATAATATTAACAACCGAACCGAACCGACCGATGCCCACTATTGATACCCAATTTTTTCCTATATATTTTTATATGCATAAATACCTTTAAAATAGCATATATAAGCATGCATAAGGTTTTAATAATTTTTTCTATAATTTGAAGGATAATTGATTTATTTCCTTCCCTTTTATTCATAAGATCCCCCAATAATTATTTCCTAAATTATTGTTATGGTAATTTAGTCATTTAATTTCCATATTTATGCCAAAACATGGTTAATATAGTTTTTATGCATTTTATAATTGCATTTGGTATTTTTAAGGATAAAGTGCATATAATTGCAATATTAGCCCAAATGTATAATTATATTTTATACGCGTAAATTGGCCTCCTATATTTTTAAAATGATAAATATATATTTGAAATTGTTTTGGTACATAAATTATTTTCAGAATTAGTTTATTATTTATTATAAATTAAATAGGAAAAAGTGGCTATTTAAATTATAACAGGATTTGGCAATTCAATTGAAGCCCAAATTGGACCCAAACCCAACCCAATTTCTAATTAAAATGCCCGACCCAGACCCTATATACACTTACCCAAACCCGGAAGTCATCTACCCGATCAAATTCTGACCGTTGATCTCCCAGATCAACGGTCCATACGATCCCTTTCCTTTTTTAATCGTAACACCCCTTAACCCTACTCTTTCCACGCAGACCACTGCCCCTAGATTCTCTCATCTCCTCTCTTCTCTCAATCTAACCCCAATCCCTCTTTAACCACCGCCTCTTTCTCCGATCTTCTCCGGTGACCACCTCTTCAACCCCAAGCCTCCAATGTCTCATCCATTGACTTGCTCATCCTCTCTGAGGCCTTCAAGGGCCCTCGGCCACGCCGACTTATGTCTAGGGTTGCTGTTTTAGCTGTTCATGGCTTCTCCGATGTAATTTTGAGCAAAATCTCACTATATTGATTACGATCTTTGAAGTTCTAAACAGGTTTTTTCGTTTCTATTTGGGTTTCTTCTGAAACCCTAATTTTTGTTTGCACCTACTAGATCTGGGCTATTTTTAAATGATTCAAGTCTGTTCCTTTTATGTTTTACAATATTCTTGAACTTCTCTTGCAAAATCATCGATTTCAAGTTGTTTTACTTTCTTTTAAAGTTAGGGTTTTCTCGGAGTTTCTTCTACACTTGTTTAAACCTCTATCCTTTGCATATCTCGATTGATTCTGTGTTTCTACTCCTTTCTCAACCTGCCTATATGAAAACCCTAGTTCTGGGTCTTAACCCTTAGTTCTGAGTCTGTATTTGATGATTTGCTTGTTTAATCTATATACTTGCTTGTTTTTCATGAATCCCTGAGTTTTCTGCGATTTTACTCTTCTATACTCATTGGGGCTTCTAATTTTCTTTGCTTCTTCCGCCTCTACTATGTTTATTCAGTTAAACTCCTCTAACAACTACTATGTTCCATGGGAATCCCGGATTTTGTGTGATTTTTACCCTACCGTGCTATTAGGGTTTCTGATTTTTGCCTCTTCTTGCCTATTGTTTGTTTATTCCATTTGTTCATAGAAATTTATGGTAATTCCCCCCCTAAATCAGTACTTTTGTCCATCGGAATCGTTGTTCCCTTGTGATTGATATCCATCTAAGCTCTTGTAGTATTCTCTACTGATTTTCAGCCTCTAAGTTATTTTCCTTGACCTATTTTATGGTTGACTATGTTGTCAGCCGTCTCTTATGTTATTTCCTTAATTGGGATAATATCTGCTTAGCCTTAATTACATGTTCTATACATACACTATGGTGAAACTATTTCCTTTTGTGTTATATTCCAGTCTTATGTGATCTTTTTCTTTTTTTGTCTTTGCCGTTTGAAATTAACTCCCTTAATTAAGGGAGTACTACTACTAATTTGTTACTAATTTATACCTAGTACCATAATTACTGCTTGACTTTGATTCTTACCTTATTATTCTACCTAGTTTCAAACTATATCTACGCTCTCTCATTAACACACAGAGAGACGAACTCTTGGTTCAAAACTATCTCTCATACTTAAAATTTTCTGCTCTCTCTCTTGTGCTACTTGTTGCTGCCCTAAGTTAGCCGGCTGCAAGGCAAGGCTAACCATTTGTGTTCTATTATTCTTTCATTGTGCTCACTATACTCTTCACTGGTATGTCCTAGTTTCAATTCAAAGTTCCAACGACAATATGATTCTCTTATTGTTTTAGTTCATCTTTTTTCTAGTTTGCTTCTATTTGTAGTTTTGTTGTGAAACTTGTAGTTGAAGGTTACCTTATTAGCATGTTATCATGTCTTTCCCTCCATTGAGATCAACATATTTCCCCTCCTGTTTGTTTCTGATCATGTCTACACCAATCATCTCCTACTTGTTATATGTTTACCACCATGAATTCCCCAAATCCCTATCACCCTGCATGTGAGTCTATTATTTGTGTTTGATTTTGTGACTATGTCTAGTTAGCTGCTTCTTGGTATGACTATACTATTTCCCAAGTCTTTGCTTAATTATATGTCCTATGTATTCCCAAAACCCCTTTACCCCTATTTGTGACTACCAAACCTGCCTTGATGCTGTGACTCCTGGCTGTGTATGAATCTACCTCAAGGTATTGTGTTTGGACTTTGTTAACTACTCCAGTCTCTTTTTTCAAGCAGTCTCTGTTGCTTTACTAAATTACTTTCAAAAAGACTTTTGTTTAATACAGTTTTTTTTTTACTAAAACCTTCCAACTTGTGTAAATCAACTTCACTCTATCTTAGTCAATAAGTTCTGTCTCCTCCAGTATGTATACTGCCTTGTGATCCTCTTGTGAACCCTCTGAACTCTGGCATACTGAGGCTAGCCCTTTCACACTGCACTTGTTGAATTCTTGGTTACCAAGTCTAGGTGGAAGCATCGTCCGGGATCCTTGAGATCCTTAGGGAACTTTGATGCCCTTAGACTATGTCATTGTCTATGGAATTGAGGCATACGAGGTCATTGGAGGATTTGGGGAGTCTGGGCCTAATTGAAGGCTCCCTATAGAACAACTTCTTGATTTTTTAATTTACTTGTATAATTCATTCATTGGTCTATAATAAGTTGTAAATAGCTGTTGGAGTATTTAGTGAAAAAAAGGTGGGTAGATACATGCTTTATGGGGTAATACGGGTAGAAATCATGCTCCTAGGACTTTACTTTTAAATCTATTTGCTCTACTATGTAGAAACCATGTTTACAGGGCTTTACATCTTCTCACATCTATAAACCATACCTATAGGATTCAGATAATTTCGTAATAAGAATCATGTTTTCATTGTCTTAAAATCAGATTAAATAATAGATACCATGCCTATAGGACCTAATCCAGATTCAGTTATAACAAGTGTTAAGTATGTTTCTATGCCTGCAAATCATTAAAATTAGTATTATACTTAGATGTCATGCCTATAGGGAGCCATACTCGAAATTCTGCTTGTCAGTATAATCTAGTCTAATAAATCAACCTACTCCACGCCTAGTTCATTTCTGAATTGGTTTTATTAAATATTAAATATTTTTGAAAACAAGTTCTTTCAAATTGTCTCAACCTATCATTAGATATCATGCCTATAGGTATTAAAGAAGTTTGTTTCAGAACCTGCTTTGTTTCTGTATTAATATAGAAATCAGTACTCCGCGTATAAGCAAACCCTTAGGGCATTTTTGAAATTGTATCTCTAAATCGGTCTCTATTGCTTAATGTTTTCTGATCCTAACAGGCTTTAAAAACCCATAGGCAATTGCTAGGATTATAAGTTCTGAGTCTAAAAGAGGTTGTTTGTCTTCTGCATATTCACTTGGATATCCCATCTTATGACATTATCTAATAAAAAACCTTAACTGTGCTTGAGTCGTGCTGCTTATGTGTTTGTTTGAGGAGGAAGCTCTGAGCCTCTAATTGCTCCCTTTATATGTTGAAAGTCCTAAGTGTTTTTGATTGTCGCCTTAGAATTATCGCCTTTCAAAACCTTAGGGGTCCGTCTAGAACCACCTATAGGTAGAGGTCCTAACTCCCTCCAGGACCATTAAGAAGGGACGGGTAGCAACACGCAATAGAAATCGTTGACAAAACACTCGCGTTGCATGACCACTAAGAGGATGGGAAGGGTAGAACTGGGATGTGATAACTACACGCTAATGTCACGTGTAGCCCCTCATCGAGGAGTGTTTACCGGACATTGTGTGGGGTGATCCTATAGGATAACCAACCTAGTACCCCTCATTACCAAAATTCCCCTTTTATTTAAATCCTTTGTTTTACAATTTGTCCAAACCTTTATCTTACTACCTGAGTTATCCAACGTGCTTTACTTTTAACTTATTTGATTCAACTATTTATATGGACTAATTTGCGAATATAAGTTCAACCGGGACCCACAGTTGTGGACCAAGAGGGGTTCCTAACACCTTCCCCTAGAGGTTACTTCAAGCCCTTACCCTAATCTTTGGTAATACAAACCAACCCAAGAGTTAATCGCTCTAGGTGCCCTAACGCATCATAATCCGTTAGGTGGCGACTCTTCAAATACCCTATTCCCAAAAGGAAATGAGTCATAAACCCCCATGAATGTCAAAACCCGAACTTCCCTATCAAAAGAGGAAATAAAGGGGGCGCGACAGCATGGCGACTCCGCTGGGGATATCTTTTAGGCTCTTACCATAATGAACTTGTCTTTTACAAATTAGTCCAAGCATGCTTATCCCGTAACCTTCTTCCTTATTTGAATTTAACTATCTATTTCTCAAGCATTTATGATTTCTTTAGTGCCCTGAAACTGACTTGTCTCTTTTTTTCTTTTTCCTGTAATTGTCTTTCAATTATTTAAATGTTGTATTTATTCTTCCTACGTGAAAATACTTGACTACATGCTATTAATTGCTGCATAAATCATGATCCGCATCATATTCCACTCGTGTGCCTCAAATTCTATAGCATCGGTTTAATGAGTGGTTACACTCTTCCTATTTACTACCCTTAATTCAGAAATGCTTATTTGCGATAAAACCAGTTGATCAGCGGTGCAGTCGACGGTTCCGTGCCTTTCCTCTCAAGTTGTCCGCTTGAGGGTACCGCTAGAAACCTTACTCTGTCTAAAATTGTTCATGTATTATGGTCAAACCTAGTCGGATCAGTTATGTTGTCCACATAATGATCCTTTAAGGTAAGCCTTATCCAAAGTCCATTGGGTTTTCCATAATCCCAATGGACGCAACCACATTTTGTGCATTAATTTGGAGAACTAAATGCCTATATGTTGATCATAAATGTATAAATAGTCGAGTCTGGTGGGAGTAAGGTTTAACCCTTTTGTTTTGCAGAAATGAGGAACAAGGTCCCCAGTTTTGGTATGGTCAGCACGCCCCCACTCTTGCTAGACTGGTGTAGGAGTCTTCTATCTAATGACCAAATCAATGAATGGAAAGAGAGAGCCGTCAAAGCTAGTGAAAATCTCGAATAGCTGGAATACAGTTTGTTGGAATTGGAAGAAAAGTGAGGAAGAGAGTCACCAACTGCATGAACGCTGAGAGAAACGAAGAAGAACACATGGCAAAAGTATTTTTACTGGTAAACCTACGCGAACTGGAGGATTTGATCAACGAGAGCATTCAGCTTGAAGGAAGTCCTTCTGAGACCAAATAGATTAGATTTACTTGATTTTCCTAAAATGTAATAAGGCCAAGTGCCAGCAGTGACTTATCTTATTATTATATTAGTGTCGTTTTGGGATTTGACAATTTTTATACTATGAAATGAAGCATTTATTGGCATTCGAGTTCTCCAAATTTATTTGTCGCTAGGCCTACCTCGGGCAAAACGAGGCTCCCAAATTAGGATACAAGTTTATATTTCGCAATATGTGTTTAAATACTACAAACATTTCAGAATCCTCACTAACTTGTTACGTTTTATTTTTACTTATTATTATTATTATTATTATTATTCCCACCACCTTAGGTTGGTTCCCTCATATTGGCCTCATTAGCGTTCATATTGTGGCCAAGGGAGCTGTTCTCAGAAACTGGACCGCACACCATCCCGAGCCTGTCGAGTCCCTGGGTAGCTTGGCAGAATTTACTTCTATAGCCGTTCTAGGCATTTAAAATTTTTTGTAGTTTCGTTTTAATCTTTACCTATTTCAAATAAATGCTTGATATTCATTGAGCCATGCTTTGTCTGAACAACTTTTCAAATTTTAATCAAATGCATTTGCTCTTTATTATTCACTACTATCTTTACACTTTTTCTATCCACAGTATTATTATTACTTTTCCTGATGAACCAATGACTGTGATATGTAGTGAGATAACATAACATGAGAATGATGACTCAGAGGAAGAACATGAGATACCCGAGGAAATTGTCAGGGAGGTTGAGAATTTTGAAAACAAGCCTAAGTCCAACCTGGACGAAACAGAAGCAGTAAATTTGGGAAACGCCGAGACTATCAAGGAGACCCGCATCAGCGTTCACTTGTCGCCAACAGAGAATGAAGAGTATATTCGGTTCCTATTGCATGGTCATATGAGGACATGACCAGTTTGAGCACGTCCATAGTGGCTCACAAGTTGCCTTCTGATCCCATGCGTCCACCAGTGAAGCAAAAACTCAGAAAATTCAAAGCAGACATGAGCCTGAAAATCAAGGAAGAAGTCACCAAGCAGATTAAAGCCAAGGTTCCCAGGGTGGTTGAATATCCAACTTGGTTAGCTAACATTGTACCAGTTCCGAAGAAGGACAGGAAGGTCAGAGTATGTGTTGACTACTAGGATTTAAATAGATCAAGTCCCAAGGATGACTTCTCGTTGCCAAATATACACATCTTGATTGATAAATGTGTCAAGCATGAACTCCAATCCTTTGTAGATTGCTTCGCGGGTTATCACCAGATTTGGATGGATGAACAAGATGCAGAGAAGACAACTTTTATTATATCATGGGGTGTATATTGTTACAAGAAGATACCATTCGGTTTGAAGAACGCTGGGGCCATTTATATGAGACCATGACAACCATCTTCCATGATATGATACACAAAGAAATGGAGGTGTTTATGGACGATGTCATTATCAAATCCAAGATGGCCATAAATTACATAGAAGATTTGAGGAAGTTTTTCGACCGGCTAAGGAGGTACAATTTGAAGTTGAACCCCACAAATTGTGCATTCGGGGTTCCCGCAGGAAAGTTACTGGGTTTCATCATCATTCGTCGGGGGATCCAGCTAGATTCGACTAAAGTTAAGGCTATTCAGGAGTTACCGTCACCTAGGAGAAAAAAGGACGTAATGAGCTTCCTAGGGTGTCTCAACTACATCAGTTGATTCATAGCACAATCCACAGTCATTTGTGAACCCATCTTCAAGATACCGAAGAAAGATGCCAAGACAAACTGGATAGAGGATTGTCAGAAAGCCTTTGACAAGATCAAGGAATACCTATCCACACCACCGGTTCTAGTCCCGCTAGAACCAGGATGACCTTTGCCACTATATCTATCTATATTAAATGGAGCCTTCGGATATGTTTTGGGACAATATGACGAGACAGGAAGAATGGAGCAGGACATATATTAATTGACCAAGAAGTACACACCCTATGAAGCACGATATTCTTTACTTGAACGCACTTGCTATGCTTTGACATGGACAGCCCAGAATTTAAGGCATTACTTCTGTGCCTACACTACATACCTCATATCCAGGCTGGATCCTCTGAATTACATATTTCAGAAACCCATGCGGAAGTTGGCTAAGTGGCAGATACTACTAAGTGAGTTTGATATCGTCTACATAACTCAAAAGGTGGTCAAGGGACAAGCATTGGCAGATCACCTTGCTGAAAATCCGGTGGGAGGAGAATCCGAACATTTGAAAATGTATTTTCCTGATAAAGAAGTATCATTCATAGGAGAAGACATTACTGAAGCATAAGATGGTTGAAGGATGTTCTTTGACGGAGCTGCGAATTTCAGAGGAGTGGGCATTGGAGCAGTTTTGGTATCAGAAACGGGTCAACACTATCCGGTATCTGCTAAACTCAGATTTTTCCTGCACCAACAATATGGAAGAGTATGAAGCCTACATACTAAGGCTCAACATGGCAGTCGACATGAACATTTAGGAGTTGTTGGTAATCGGTGATTCAGATTTTCTTGTGCAGCAGGTACAAGAAGAGTGGGCTACCAAGAATTTCAAGATATTGCCATATCTGCACCATTTGCAGGAATTGAGAAAGAGGTTCACAAAGATAGAATTCCGATATGCGCCCAGAATTCAGAATGAGTTTAACGACGTATTGGCCATTTTATCATCGATGATACAACATCCAGATAAGAACTATATTGATCCCATTCTGGTGAGGATCCATAATCAGCCGGTATATTGTGCTCATGTCGAGAAAGAAACAGATGGAAAGCCTTGGTTCCATTACATCAAAGAATACTTATCAAAGGGAGAGTACCCGGAGCATGCAAATCACACTCAGAAATGCATGCTCCGGAGATTGTCAAATCACTTCTTCCACAGTGGAGGGAACGTGTACTGAAGAAATCCTGATTTGGGTTTAATAAGATGTGTCGACGCAAAGGAAGCTTCTAAGTTACTTAAGGAGATACATGCTGGGACCTGTGGTCCGCACATGAATGGTTTCGTTCTGGCTAAGAAGATACTCAGGGCAGGTTATTTTTGGATGACCACGAAAATAGATTGCATTCAATATGTCTGCAAATGCTTTCAATTTCAAGTGCATGCCGATATGATAAAAGAGCCGCAAAATAAGAATGCAACAAGCTCACCTTGGCCGTTCACCGCCAAGGGAACAGATGTTATTGGTCCGATTGAGCTCACCGCTTTAAACGGACACATGTTTATTCTGGTAGCCATTCATTACTTCACAAAATGGGTAGAGGCTGTATCTTATAAAGCTGTAACCAAGAAAGTCGTCGCAAATTTCATCAAGGATCATATCGTCTACCGATTCGGAGTTCCCTAGTCCATTATTACTGATAATGCCATCAACCTCATCAGTGATCTGATGAAAGCTATATGTGAAATTTTCCAAATCAGGTACAAGAATTCCACAGCCTACTGATCTCAGATGAATGGAGCTGTAGAAGCCACCAACAAGAACATTAAAAAGATACTAAGGAAAATAGTAAAGAACCAAAACAGTGGCATGAGAAGTTACCCTTTGCTCTATTAGGGTACCGCACCATGGTTCTCACATCAACTGGGGCAGCTCCCCACATGCTGGTTTATGGTACCAAAGTTGTCATTCGAGCTGAGGTAGAGATTCCTTCTTTAAGAATCATATAGGAGGTTGAACTTAGCGATTAAGAGTGGATAGGAAGTCGGTACGAACAATTGGCCCTTGTTGATGGAAAGAGAATGAACGTAGTATGTCACGGCCAACTTTATCAGAATAGAATGCCCCGAGCTTTCAACAAAAGAGTCAAACCAAGACAGTTCACACCAGGACAGCTGGTATTGAAGAAAACTTTCTCATATCAAGACGAAGCTAAAGGGAAATTCTCTCCCAACTGGCAAGGTCCGTACATGGTTCACAGATTACTAATAGGAGGAACACTCGTACTTGCAGAAATTGACGGAGAAGTCTGGCCATCAATTCAGACGCAGTCAAGAGATACCATGCTTAGATTATTTACATTTCCTCACTTGATGTAATTGAGCTATGCTTGACCCGATTCCCGTTTAAAAGGGGATATGTAGGCAGCCCTATGGGTTCAATCATATCATAATAAAATTTTCATTTCCCCCTAAGATCAGAAACTGGGGCATAATTTTGAGGAGGGTCCTCAAAATTCCGGAGCAAGTCTAGCTAGCACCATCGCATGCCAAGAAGCCAGTAATCAATTAAGAACTGGGGCAGAATTTTGAGAAGGATTCTCAAACTTTTGGAGGAAGATTCAGCAGGATCCGTCATCCATAAACAGTTGAAGATCATCTACCAAACTGGGGCAGAATTTTGAGGAGGATCCTCAAAATTCCAATATGAGATAGCTGCAATGCCTTTGAAATGTGTCACAATCACTAGTCCATCAAATGTATCAATATATCTCTGAAATAATTTTATTTTTATCAAATTACATATTTTCAAAAACTTTATTTTCATAGCAGTCAGATGTCACTCAGGGGAACTCGAAAGGCTCTCAGAACGGAGCAAAGCAAGGCCGGCAGATGAAGCAAGAACCAACCTTCCCCCCATAAAACTTACAATTTTTCTTTGAACGCAGGTACGTTTGACATAGTGATAACACTCACAAAACATGTATATGCAAAGATAATCCACTATCAATCAGGCCATCAAACATCGTATACATCTCTAGCTAAGACATACATTACTGTTATTCACTGCTTGCTCTTTGCATGGGACTAATCCCTGTCCCCCACTTGCATGAGTCTAATCCTTGACTCCATATTTTCATGAGGCTAATCCTTGCCTCCATACCTACACGGGGCTAATCCTTGCCTCCCATATCTGCATAAGGCTAATCCATGCCTCTCCATTTGCACGAGTCTAATCCTTGACTCCCTACTTTCATGAGGCTAATCCTTGCCTCCACATTTACATAAGACTAATCCCTGCCTCCATATTTGCATGAGTCTAATCCTTGAATCCCTACTTGCATGAGTCTAATCCCTGACTCCACGTTTGCATGAGGCTAATCCTTGCCTCCCCATTTGCATGAGTCTAATCCCTGACTCCCTACTTGCATGAGTCTAATATCTAACTCCACATTTTCATGAGGCTGTTCCTTGCCTCTATACCTGCATGAGTCTTTGACTCCATGAGGCTAATCCTTGCCTCCCCAGTCGCATGGGACTAAGCATTGTCCCTTTTCGCACAAAGTTTGCTATATTTCTAGCACTATCTATTCGCTCTTCTGACGGGCCAAACTCAGCCCTCCATTTCTTAAGACTAAGCATCGTCTTGGTAAACATCATAGTATTGCATATCACAGGCTAAAATATCACCAATCTATCCAAAGGCGTCATAGTCTAAACTCTAAAGGCACCATCCTCATAGCCGGAAGACACCATGCCATGGACTGAGGATCCCTCAATATTGCATATCATTATTCAATGGCATTATTGTTTGGAGGCACCATTTTCATGGCCCGAGAAGACAATTTCATGGCTTACAAATCCCTCACTAAATAATTCATGGAACAGGACGTCATCTTTAACCATCTGAAGACAACCTTCATGGTCCAAAGGGAATCTGCATCATGCTTAAATTTTTGCAAATACTCTTGTAGCATCTTTTATCTGTATGTAGCCAGTAAGAAACCTCTATCCTAGAAAAAGCTGTCTTGCTCCAGTTCCCTCCAACCGTCCCGAGCCTTAACAGCTCACCATAACCGCTTGCGCATCGCGTGTCCGTTCTTGCACTAATTTTATCAGCATACTCCACGGATAAATCCAGAACTACACAGGGCCTGATTCCTATAAAACTAGGGATATGTAGGCAACTTGAAAACCAGAGTTCGGCCTTTTTCTTTCTAAATATTCCATCCGGTTAAAATTGGCCATTATTAATCCATCCCGGGTAAAGAGGGACAACTGTCGATTTTCAATTTTCCCCTTATATTTTTATATGTATAAATACCTTTAAAATAACATATATATGCATATATAATCATGAAAAAGATTTTTATAATTTTTTTCATAATTTTAAGGATTTAAATTGATTTATTTCCTTCCCTTTTATTTATAAAATCCCCCAATAATTATTTCACAAATTATTTTTATGGTAATTTAGTCCTTTAATTTCCATTTTTAATCCAAAACATGATTAATATATATTTTACACATTTTTATAATTGCATTTGGTATTTTTAAGGCAAAATTACATATAATTGCAATATTAGCCCATTTAATGTATAATTACATTTTATATGCGTAAATTGGCCTCCTATATTTTTAAAATGATAAATCTGTATTTTAAATCATTTTTTTTTAAATAAAACTATTTTCTAGAATTTATTTATTATTTATTATAAATTAAATAGGGAAAAGTGGCAATTTAAATTATAGCCGGATTTGACATTTCAATTGCAGCCCAAATTGGACCTAACCCCAACCCAATTTCTTATTAAAATAGCCGAAAAAGACCTTAGATACACTTACCCAAACCCGGAACCCATCTACCCGATCAAATCCTGACCATTGGTCTCCCAGATTAACGGTCCATACGATCCTTTTCCTTTTTTAATCCTAATACCCCTTAACACTAGTCATTCCTCACAGACTGCCACCCCCAAATTTTCTCGTCTCTTCTCTTCTCTGAACCTAACCCTAATTCCTCTTCAACTACCCACCTCCTTGTCCGGTCTTCTTCGGTGACCACCTCTTCAACCCTATGCCTCCAATGGCTCCTCCATTGCCTTGCTCATCCTCTCTGAGGCCTTCAGAGGCCCATGGCTGACTTATGTCTAGGGTTGTTGTTTTGGCTGTTCATGGCATCTCCTGTGTGATTTTGCTCATGGCTTCTCCGGTTTTATTTTGAGCAAAATCACACTATATTGATTACGATCTTTGAAGTTCTAAATAGGTTCTTTTGTTTCCATTTGGGTTTCTTCTGAAACCCTAATTTTTGTTTGCACCTCCTAGATCTGGGCTATTTTTAAACGATTCAAGTCTGTTCCTTTTATGTTTTACACTATTCTTGAAATTCTCTTGCAAAATTATCGATTTCAAGTTGTTTTACTTTCTTTTAAAGTTAGGGTATTCTCAGAGTTTCTTCTACACTTATTTAAACCGATTTTTTCTTTATTTTTGAACCTCTATCCTTTGCATATCTCGATTGATTCTGTGTTTCTACTCATTTCTCAACTCGTCTATATGAAAACCCTAGTTTTTGGTCTTAAAGGGTTCTGAGTCTGTATTTGATGATTTGTTTGTTTAATCTATATGCTTGCTTGTTTTTCATGAATCCCTGAGTTTTCTGTGATTTTACCCTACTATGCTCATTGGGGTTTCCAATTTTCTTTGCTTCTTCCACCTCTACTATGTTTATTCTGTTAAACTCCTCTAACAAGTACTATGTTCCATGCGAATCCCGAATTTTGTGTGATTTTTACCCTACCGTGCTGTTAGGGTTTCTGCTTTTTGCCTCTTCTTGCCTATTGTGTGTTTATTCCATTTGCTTATAGAAATTTATTGTAATTCCCCCCTAAATAAGTACTTTTGTCCATCAGAATCCTTGTTTCCCTCTGATTGATATCCTTCTAATCTCTTGTAATATTATCTACTGATTTTCAGCCTCTAAGTTATTTTTCTTGCCTTATTTTATGGTCCGCTATGCTGTCAGCCAACTCTTATATTATTTCCTTAATTGGGGTATTATGTACTTAGCCTTAATTACATGTTCTACACTTGCACTATGGTGAAACTATTTTCTTTTTGTGTTGTATTCCAGTCTTATGTGATCTTTTTCTTTTTTTTGTCTTTACCGTTTGAAATTAACTCCCTTAATTAAGGGAGTACTACTACTAATTTTATACTAATTGATACCTAGTTCCCTAATCATGGCTTGACTTTGATTCTTACCTTATTACTCTACCTAGTTTCAAACTATATATATGCTCTCTCATTAACACACACAGACATGAACTCTTGGTTCAAAACTATCTCTCATACTTAAAATTTGCTGCTCTCTCTCTTGTGCTACTTGCTACTACCCTAAGTTAGTCGGCTGCAAGCCAAGGCTAACCATTTGTGTTCTCTTGTTCTTTACTTCTTCTCACTATCCTCTTAACTGGTATGTACTAGTTTCAATTCAAAGTTCCAACAACAATATGATTCTATTATTGTTTCAGCTCATCTTGTTTCTAGTTTGCTTCTATTTGTGGTTTTGTTATGAAACTTCTAGTTGAAGGTTACATTATTTGCATGTTATCATGTCTTCCCCTCAATTGAGATCAGTATATTTTCCCTCATATTTCTTTCTAAGCATGTATACACCAATCATCTCCTACTTGTTATATGTTTACCACTATGAATTCCTCAAATCCCTATCCCCCTGCATGTGAGTCTGTTCTTTGTGTCTGATATTGCGACTATGTCTAGTTAGCTGCTTCTTGGCATGACTATACTAATTCCCGGGTATTTGCTTAATCATGTGTCCCAAATACCCAAAACCGCTTTACCCCTATTTGTGACTACCAAACTTGCCTTGATGCTGTGACTCCTGGCTATGTATGAACCTGCCTCAAGGTGTTGTGTTTGGACTTTGTTAACTACTCCAATCTCTTTTTTTCAAACAATATCTGTTGCTTTACTAAATTACTTTAAAAAAGACTTTTGTTTAATATAATTTTTTACTAAAACCGTCCGACTTGTGTAAATCACCTTCACTTTACTCTTAGTCAATAAGTTCTGCGCCCTCCACTATGTGTACTGCCTTGGGATCCTCTTGAGAACCCTCTGAACTTTGGTATACTGAGGCTGGCCCTTCCACATTGCACTTGTTCAGTTCTTGGTTACTAAGTCTAGGTGTAAGTACTTCCCGGGATCTTTGAGATCCTTAGGGAACTTTGATGCACCTAAACAATGTCATTGTCTATGGAATTGAGGCATACAAGGTCATTGGAGGCTTTGGGGAATCTGGGCCTAATTGAAGGCTCCCTATAGAACAACTTCTTGATTTTTTTATTTACTTGTGTAATTCATTCATTGGTCTGTGATAACTTGTAACCAGATGTTAGGGTATTTAGTGAAAAGGGTGGGTAGATACATGCTTTATAGGGTAATAGGACTAGAAATCATGCTCCTAGGACTTTACTTTTAAATTTGTTTGCTCTACTAAGTTGAAACCATGTTTACAGGGCTTTATATATTGTCACGTCTGTTAACCATGCCTATAGGATTCAGATAATTTCGTAATAAGAATCATTTTTCCATTGTCTTAAAATTATATTAAATAATAGATACCATGCCTATAGGACCTAATCTAGATTCAGTTATAACAATTGTTATGTATGTCTCCATGCCTGCAAGTTGTTAAAATCAGTATTATACTTAGACGCCATGCCTATAGGGAGCCACACTCGAAATTCTGCTTGTCAAGCTAATCTAGTTTAATAAATTAACCTAGTCCACGCCTAGTTCATTTCTGAATTGGTTTTATTAAGTATTATTTCCGAAAATAATTTCTTTCAACCTGTCTCAACCTATCATTAGATATCCTTCCCATAGGTATTAAAGAAGTCCGTTTAAAAACTTGCTTTGTTTCTGTATTAATATAGACATCAATACTTCGCGTATAGGTAAGCCTTTAGGGCATTTTCAAAACTGCATCTCTGAAACTGTCTCTATTGCTTAATGTTTTCTGATCCTAACAGGCTTTAAAAACCCATAGGCAATTGCTAGGGTTATAACTTCTGAGTCTAAAGAGGTTGTTTGTCTTATGCATATTCACTTATTTATCATGCCTTACGACATTGTCTAATACTTAACTGTGCTTGAGTTGTGATGCTTATGTGTTTGTTTGAGGAGGAAACTCTTATCCTCTAATTGCTCCCTTTATGTGTTGAAAGTCCTAAGTGTTTTTGGTTGTCACCTTAGAATTTTTGCCTTTTAAAACCTTAGGGGTCCGTGTAAAACCACCTATAGGTAGAGGTCCTAACTCCCTCCAGGACCATTAAGAAGGGACAAATAGCAGCATGCAATAGAAATCATTGACCAAACACTCGCTTTGCATGACCACTAAGGGAATGTGAAGGGTAGAACTGCAATGTGATGACTACATGCTAATTTCACGTGTAGCCCCTCATTAAGGAGTCTTTACTGGACAATGTGTAGGGTGATCCTATAGGATAACCAACCTAGGACCCCTCCTTTACCAAAATTCCCCTTTTATTTAAATCCTTTGTTTTACAATTTTTCCAACGCTTTATCTTACTACTTGAGTTATCCAACGTGCTTTACTTGCAACTCATTTGATTCAACTATTTATAGTTGCGGATTAAGAGGGGTGCCTAACACCTTACCCTCGAGGTTACTTTGAGCCCTTATCCTAATCTCTGGTAATGCAAACCAACCCAAGAGTTAATCGCTCCAGGTGCCCTAACGCACCATAATCCATTAGGTGGCGGCTCTTCAAATACATAATTACCAAAAGGAAATGAGTCATTACACCCCCATGAATGTCGAAACCCAAACTTCTCCATCAAAAGAGGAAAAAAACGGGGCGCTACACACACCCCCAGTCTTGTTCATGCATATCATATCATGTCTCAGTCTCAGTTGTTGTTATTAGGCACATCATATCATTGTTTCGGTCATGTTTCATGGAATTATGAGCCCGTGTGTGTGATACTTGAGAGTGATGACTAAATAGGTCTGAGAGCCTGATTATGACTGACAGTTATAGGACCGGGTTACACGCCACAATAGATTATTGATTATGTCTTTGTTGGTGTTGTTATAGCACTTAGACTGAAAGGAGCCCCTCCGGAGTCTATACACCCCCAGTGAGCGCATACGATGTTATTGAGGGATGAATTTCTCTAGACATGGATTTGTCCGAAGTATTGATATATGGAGATGGATTTCTCCATTGGGATGGACTTCCCTTTTTCCTTGATACCGAGTGACGTCTAGTCATTATTGAGTATGTTATGGGATGGATTTGCTGGGCCGGATGGCCATATGTGGTACCGAGTGGTTGAGTGTGTATACATATATACCTGGAGATGGATTTTTCCTCAGGTTTGAATTACCCTTGTTCCTCGGTACTAGATGACTTGTTGTCAGTGTTGTATATATTCTGGGATGGATCTTCCTGGGCCGGATGGCCATATGCATTACCGAGTGGTTGAGCACTTGAGAGCGCGAGTACATGGTTTATTTCATAAATTTTGTGCATTAGCATGCAGAGTTAGCTGGGCTTTATATTATACATTGTTCAAATCTGTATTCATTTCACTGTTGAACTGTATTCCTGAAAGAATAACATGCCTACTTTACACAACTTATTTCTGTTTTCTGTTACGTTCGTCACTACCTATCAATCCATAGGTTGGACTCGTTACTTACTGAGTTGGTGTACACATGTTACCCCCTACACCTTGTGTGCAGATGAAGGAGCTTTCGGTCCTAGTAGCAGTTATTGATTGAGGTTGCAGGCTTGGGAGATTGTTGAAGCATCTGCATAGTGCTCGCAGATCTTGACCCTCTTTCTCTATTCTGGTTGTGTTTAAGTTGTATTCAGTTAACATTATAGTAGACTATGTTATTTCTCTAGACACTCATGTACTCCGTGACACCCTGGTTTCGGGCTGGTTGAATCGTGTTATGGATTTTGGTTATGTTATGAATAGTCTATTTTCTTAAATGATAAAAGTACTCTTCCGCAAATATTCTAAAATTTAGTATTGTGGTTGGTATTTTGTTGAGTTGATGTTGGCCTAGTTCTTTGATAGGCGCCATCATGACGGGTTAGGTTTGGGTCGTTACGAGTTGGTAGCAGATCCTAGGTTACATCGGTCTCATGAGTCATGAGCGGGTTTAGTAGAGTCTTGCAGATTGGTATAGAGACGTCTGTACTTATCCTCGAAAGGCTATATAAGCTTTAGGAAACTTCACATTCTCGAAAGGCTGTATAAGCTTTAGGAAACTTCACATTCTTGAATTCTTATCATACGACATTAATTCAGCTTGAAGCGTAACACTTTAAATTGCTTCTACGCATTCGTCTGTGCGCATGAGCCCTCAGTATCAGGTGTTCCTCGACGGCTTGTGAGTTCTATAGTTGGGCGCGAGATGTGATTTTGGCATGTTGATGATGGGCCGGTCTGGAGGACTTGAGGCCAGGTTTTGTTTGTGGCTTGAGTACTGACATTTAAATTGTGTGAGCACGTGCATTTGCGACTTGTATGTCCATTTGTGTCCTTGTTGATGGGATTTATGACCGGATGACTATGGGATGAGTATGATTTGATTGCGAGATGTGTCTAGATTTGTTCGAATGTGACAAGAAGAGTTTTTGCTGGAGATGTAGCAAGGACTATTGGGTGTTTGACTTCTGTCTTGACTTAGCGTATGGCCTCGAGCTATGGGGGTATTGAAGGACCTCTCATGTAGTTTAGCTGTGGAGTGAGGTATATCTTCATGTTGTGTTATGAGTTCAAACTCAGGAGGATGAAGTGATTGCATAATTCTTGTGACGGTGGAGGGTATAAAGAGATGTTAGTTTTAGGCAAAGCAAGTGGGTTATCTCCTGCACGGTATCCTGAGGGTGTGTGATCCCTATGTTGTTTTGTAGTGAGTCTTCTTTTACCAGTGAATTATATGTGCTGTAGTTCGAGTCTGGATCGCGTTTGAGAGTTGGCTTGACTGTTACGAGGATGAATGTGAGATTTGCAAATAATTTGAGGTATTAGATGGGTTCTATTGCATGAGGTTACGAAGGATTTAGCTGAATCTCACTATGTTATTATGGCAGTAATAGAGTATGGGCATCGTGAGTATTGTGCATTTTGACCTATGGCTTTAAGCCAAGTGGGGGAGTCTACTATTGATTTGTTGATTGCACGATTATGTGTTGTATTGGCTTCAGTTTCAGGTATACTGGTGAATCAGTTGTGGCTTACAGAGGTTGAGGTCAAGGATGACTCAAGTAAGGAAATTTTGGATAAAGGTTGTGTTATGCTTTATGGGTATATGAAAAACATTGGATGATTTAGTTGTTGTTTGAAGGGATGTAACGTGTATGAAGTTGGCAATTTATCGGTGGCTTAGAAGAATAGTTTACTTCCTTAGGTGTTGCTGTACTAGTGGAACACGGTCATTCGGTTCATTTGATCAGTTAAATGAGACCTGAGTAGAGTGGATGACTCTCGAGAATGGTTCTAATGGATTCAAAATTTATATCTAACAATCAGGGATCTTCAGTATGTGTAATTGGCTAGAAACTGAGGTTTACATTGGATGGTGTCAAGACTTGTGGCATTTCTATATCGTTATGGCTTCTACATATCAGTATTAGGAGGGTGAAGGTGATAGCTTTAGATTCGTAAGAAGTCTCTTAAAAGGTAAGTACTTTGAATGTGGTACTTTTGGGGATATTTAAGAGATTATTCAGCCGCTTATGAGCCTAGGGCGGTATGGTTTTATGTTAGGGTCTCGTGTGGTGAGTCGGGGTTGAGTATTAGCAATTTGAATGTAATTTAGAAGGGACTCAGATAGATAGGACATCTTGGTAGTAGGTTGGATCCGCATGATAATGGGTATGATTAGTTCTTTGGGTGTGTATGAGGAATTAAGTTTGTAGAGGTGTTTTGTGGCAATGCCCTTGGGTTTAAGTGGCCTGCGTAGCTTGGTTGAGTTAGAAGGATTCAGTCCTGACGATTTAGTTTTGTGCCAATGGGTTTGGAGAGTTCTTGATGGTTTCTACCATGGTTGGAGATGTGTATTTTCTATTGGCTTGAGGAGCATGTGATGTATAGTGAATTTCTCCTAGATGGGATCAAATGGAATGTTCTTGTTACATCTCGCATTTTCGTACGTTAAAAACAGAAGCTAATCTTTGTTCCATAGGAAAAGCTTAAAAAAAGCAAAAGCTTCCAATGAGAATCTATTGGAATAGTAGCAACGTGAATTTTGTGGTTCCAGAAGAGTACGGTGCAATCTTCGCCAAGAATATTTTGCGGAGTTTTCCCTACTCCAGCTATGTTAAGGCTATCCTTTCTTTCTTTTGGCATGGTCTAAATTATATAGAAGAAACGAGCAAATGCACATTTTTCATAAATTACTCTATTCATAAAAATACTAGGGGTGTCTATATTCTTGATTCCCCATATGAATTATTATTATCTTCTGTTCATGGGTCTCAGAATAATACGTAGTTGAAAAAGTTTATTGAGATTATTACATATTTTTCATGCATTTAATTAATTTATACATGTACATTGAACCATGACCAGATTGCATTATATATGCGTATATATATAGGATATGGGAAAAATGTTACGACGTTATATATGCACCACCACCTGATCTGTCGGTATATGTTGATGATATTGGCCATAGCGACCGAGATGATATGATGGGATGCCCTCAGTGGCTTGATGATGTTATATACACCTATACCCATGCATAACACGACATTTATATGCATGTGTATAACATTATGAATGTTTCAGATTTACAAATGGAATTCTTTATTTTATGTTTCATATATGCCTTTTACGTACAAATTTTCATGCCTTACATAATCAGTACATTTTTTTTGCACTGATGCTTGGGCCTGCGTTTTATGCCCGCAGGTCTAGGTAGGCAAGCTGACGGTCCCCCTTCTTAATATCCCTGATCAGTGAGAGTTGGCGTGCTCCACTTGATGCTGAGCTGCTTTTGATTTTGGTATGATATGTTTGTATATATATATAGGTATGACATGGCTCAGTCGCGTCTTGGTACAGTTATATTTCTATTAGAGGTCTGCAGACAGTATGTCTAGTTGGATAGTATGTGGCCTTGCTGGCTTCTAGTTTTGAGATGTATAGTTGTCTATAGCAGACTTGTCGGCTCGCCCTACGTATGTTGCACGTATATGTATGTATGCCTTTTTGGGTAGATTTCCTTCTTGTATATTATTCTCGTAATTCAGTAGATGTTATTCAGGTTTATATCTTAGACGCATGATTAGGGGTGTTTGACAGGTAGGACTTGGGCACCCGTCGCGACCCATAGGTTTGGGTCGTGACAAGAAAAAGTTTTAAAAAAGCAAAAGCTTCCAACGAGAATTTGTTGGAATAGTAGCAACGTGGAATTCTGCCGTTCTAGAAGAGTACAGTGCAATCTTCACCAAGAATATTATACGGATTTTTCCCTACTCTAGGTATGTTAAGGCCATTCCTTTTTTCTTTTAGCATGGTCCAAATTATACAAAAGAAATGAGCAAACACACAGTTTTCATATATTACTCTATTCATAGAAATACTAGGGGTGTCTATATTCTTGATTCCCCATGTGAATTATTATTATCTTCTATCCACGGGTCTCAAAATAATAAGTAGTTGAAAAAGTTTATTCATAAGGAATATAGATATTATTACATATTTTTCATGCATTTCATTCATTTATACATATACATTGACCTATTCATTGCACATATATGTATGTATGCCTTTTTGGCATATTTCCTTCATGTATATTATTCTCGTAATTCAGTAGAAGCTATTCAGGTTTATATCTTAGAAGCATGATTAGGGGTGTTTTACAGGTAAGACTCGGACACCCATCACGGCCCATCAGTTTGGGTTGTGACAAAAATGGTATCTGAGCAGTTCTGTCCTAGGGTTGTCTATAAACTGTGTCTAGTAGAGTCTTGTTTATGGGTGTGTTGTGCACCACACTTATAGACAGGAGAGAGCAGGACGTATAGGATGTTATCCCTTCCTTTTATCTCAAATTGTACGATACAAGGATTCATGTTCCTAACGATATGTTATATTTTTAGCGATGCCTCTAATGAGTACAACCGCCCAAAAGGGATAGCCCGTGGCTGGTGAGACTACAAGTCGAGCGCAACGAGTTACTAGGGCTCGAGGAGAGTCTTATAGTGAGATTCCATCTCAGAATTTACATACTCTACCCTTTCCAGAAGAGCTCAGAGGGGCACCAGCCCCAATGCCCGCCCCTGCACATTCAGCACCTCAGCCAGATACACTAGGGTAGGAGATGAGAGATGCTATTCAGTTATTAAACTGATTAGTAACCGTGCAGGCTCGATGTCAAGAAATATGTATTAGTCATGCAGATAGGTTCATCAGTGCGAGGGTTTGTAAATTCATTAATTTAGACCCTCCGGTATTCACTGGGGCAGATTCGAATGAGGACCCTCAAGTATTTATTGATAGAGTGCAGAGGACGTTATAGGTAATGATGGCCACTGCGACTGACTTAGTTGAGCTAGCTTCCCATAGAAACTGAGATATTGTAGTTAATTGGTATGAGTCATGGGAATTGCTCAGAGGTGAGGATGCCTCTCCAGCAGTATGGCAGGAGTTTACAGAAGCTTTTCTTCGTCATTATCTGCCACTAGAGCTTAGACGAGCTAGAGTTGATAGGTTCTTGACCCTTCGGCAAGGTAACATGAGTGTTCGGGTGTACAGTATTCAGTTTGATTCATTGGCTAGGTATGCACCCACTATTGTATCTAAGATGGAGGATCGGGTTCATTGATTCGTGATGGGATTAGAGCCTCACTTGCTTAACGATTGTATGTTGGTTTCACTTCAGCCAGACATGGATATTTCTCATATTCAGGCATATGATCAGGGTGTAGAGGAGCGTAAGCAAAAACAGAGGGCCGATCATGAGCATGATAGGGCCCATAATAAAAGAGCGAGTTCTTCGGGTCCTTCTGGTTAGTTTCGAGGTGGTTAGAGGTAGCAGTACTCGAGGTATCCAGCCCAACCATTGGCTAGCGCACACTTTGGCAGTAAGAGATTTGATCGTTCCTCATATTTAGGGTCTGGTCAGAATTTTAGGGCCTCAGGTTCTCAGTATAGGGGTGAGTCAAATTAGATGAGGCCGCCCTTGCCACGATATGCTCAGTATGGTAAGCATTCTTATCGGACATTACCGTATAGGATTAGGTGTTTGTTATTCTTGTGGTTGTTCGGGCCACGCTATGATGGATTGTCCTATGAGAGGTAATGCAAGCATAGCTCAGCCAGCAAGATCTGTAGCTGGTTCATCATCATCAATATGCACCCTGGGCAAGGTCAACAAGCACCAATGAGTCTTGGTAGAGGCAGAGGTGGAGCATATAGCTCGAGCAGTCCTCAGAACCGTATTTATGCGTTGGCACGATGACAGGACCAAGAGTCATTTCCTGATGTTGTCACATGTATACTATCAGTCTCCTCATATGATGTATATGCACTGATTGATCTAAGTTCCAACTTATCATATGTTACTCCATTGGTTACTAGTAAGATTGGAATAAAACCTGAATTGGTTAAACCTTTTGAGGTATCTACACCTGTTTGGGACTCGGTGATAACTAAGCAAGTATATAGGGGTTGTATAATAGTAGTTCATGGTCGATCTACCATAGCAAATCTACTTGAGTTAGATATGGTAGAATTTGATGTTATAATGGGTAAGGATTGGTTGGCTTCTTGTCATGCCAACGTTGACTGTAGAGCAAAGATAGTCCGATTTCAATTTCCAGAGGAGCTTGTTTTGGAGTGGAAAGGTAATACGGCGTCACCAAGAGATAGATTTATTTCCTATCTCAAAGCAAGGAAGATGATCAGAAAGGGCTATATTGATCACTTAGTTCGGGTTCAAGATGTGGAAGTGGAGTCACCAACCATTCAGTCCATCCCTGTGATTAATGAGTTTCCTAATGTTTTTCTCGATTAGCTTCCAGGTCTTCCGCTAGAGTGAGAAATTGAGTTTGCTATTGACCTGCTACCGGATACTCATCCAATATCTATTCCTCCCTATAAAATGGCCCCCGTAGAGCTGAAATATTTAAAGGAAAAACTAAATGACTTTCTTGAAAAATGCTTTATTAGACCTAGCACATCACCATAGGGAGCACCTGCGTTATTTGTGAGGAAGAAAGATGGTTCCTTCGGATGTGTATTGATTATAGACAGTTGAATAAGGTGATGATCTAGAATAAGCACCCGCTCCCAGGGATTGACGATTTATTTGATTAGTTTCAAGGTGACAAGTGTTTTTCAAAAATAGACTTGAGGCTTGGGTACCATCAGGTAAGGGTTAAGGATGAAGATATTCTGAAGACAAGATTCAGGACCAGATATGGGCACTTTGAGTTTCGTGTTATGTCGTTCGGTTTGACCAATGCCCCAATAGTATTCATGGATTTGATGAACCATGTGTTCAGGCCCTTTTTAGATTTGTTCGTAATTGTATTTATTGATGATATATTGGTGTATTCTCATTCAGAGGCTAAACAAGCAGATCATTTGCGTATTGTGGTCAGAACTCTACAAAAAGGGAAGTTATATGCAAAATTCTCTAAATGTGAATTCTAGTTAAACACTGTAGCTTCCCTTGGGCATATCATTTCGGGTGAAGGCATCCGGGTGGATATACAAAAGATTAAGGCAGTAAAGACTTGGCCTAGACCTACAACACCGATGAAGGTTTTTAGCTTTCTTGGTTTGGCAGGTTATTATAGGAGATTTGTAGAGGTATTTTCTTCCCTTTCAGCACCTTTGACAAAGTTGACTTAGAAGGGAGAAAAGTTTCATTGGACTGGTGCTTGTGAACGGAGTTTCCAGGCATTAAAGAACATATTAACTTCAGCACCGGTTCTAACGTTCCCAGAATGGACCAATGGTTATGTTATCTATTATGACGTTTCAAGCGTTGGATTGGTTGTGTGCTGATGTAACATGGTAAGGTTGTGGCTTATGCTTCTAGACAACTATGAAAGCATGAGAAGAACTACCCGACCCATGATTTAGAGTTAACCGTGGTGATTCATGCACTAAAGATGAGTAGGCACTACTTGTATGGTATTCATGTTGATATCTGTATAGATCATAAGAGCCTCTAGTACATCTTCAAGTAAAAGGAATTGAATCTATGTCAAAGGAGATGGTTGGAGCTACTTAAAGACTATGACGTTGATATTTTATACCATCTGGGAAAGGCGAACATAGTAGCTGACGCCCTCGGCCGTAGATCTATGGGTAGCTTGTCGTATTTATAGTCGGGAAATAGGGGAATAGCCCATGAGGTTCATCAGCTAGCTAGTCTTGGAGTTTGGTTACTGGACTCAGGTGATATTGGAATTACTATTCAGGATACAACAATATCCTCTTTAGTAACTGAAGTAAAGGAACGCCAGTACGAGGAAACTGTGTTGGTTCGTTATAGGGATACCACCCCTCAGAAGGAGAATTCACCATTTGGAAATAGAGAAGATGGGATCCTCAGATATCGAGGCAATTATGTGTGCCTAATGTTGTAGGTCTGTGTTGGCAGGTTATGGGAGAAACTCACTATTCTCGTTATTCGATCCATCCCAGAGCTATAAAGATATATCATGATATCAAATAAGTGTATTGGTGGGACGGAATGAAAAAGGATATAGCGGAGTTTGTTTCTCAGTGTCCTAACTACCAGTAGGTTAAGATTGAGCATCAGAAACCTGGTAGGTTATTACAGGATATGGAGATCCCAACTTATAAATGGGAAGTAATTAATATGGATTTCATCGTGGGCTTACCATGTACCCAGTGTAAGTTTGATTCGATATGGGTAATTGTTGATAGGCTTACAAAGTCAGCATTTTTTACTCGTTAGGACTACATATTCCTCAGAGGATTATGCAAGGCTTTATATTAAGGAAATAGTACGACTGCATGGTATCCCTGTATCTATTATCTCGGATAGAGGATCTCAATTTACAGCTAACTTCTGGAGGTCCTTCCAAAAAGGATTGGGGACTTAAGTAAGTCTTAGTACAATATTTCATCTCCAGACAGACAGACAGACAGGCTGAGCATACTATTCAAATACTGGAGGATATGTTACGAGCTTGTGTAATAGACTTCAAAGGTAGCTGGGATGATCATCTGCCGCTTATTAAGTTCGCATATAATAATAGTTATCATTCCAGTATTCAGATGGCTCCATACGAACCTCTTTAAAGATGGAAGTGTAGGTCGTCTATAAGGTGGTTTGATGTTAGAGAATCTGGTCTACATGGCCAGACTTGGTTCAGCAAGCCATAGAAAAAGTAAAGCTTATTCAGGATAGATTGTTGACAGCTCAAAGTAGTCAGAAGTCATATTCTCACATGCGGCGACGAGATTTAGAGTTCGGGGTTGATGATTGGGTATTCTTAAAGGTGTCACCTATAAAAGGTGTGATGAGGTTTGGTAAGAAAGGTAAACTTAGCCCACGATATATTGGGCCTTATAGAATCATTCGAAGAGTGGGCCAAGTAGTTTATAAGTTAGAATTTCCCTCAGAGTTAGAGTTTGTCCATCCTGTTTTTCACGTATCTATGTTACGGAAGTGCATTGGCAATCCTACCCGAGTGGTGTCCATGAATGATGTACAGATTACAGAGGACTTGTCATACAAAGAAATTTCGGTTGCCATCCTAGATCGACAAATCCGCAAGCTACGGAATTAGGAGGCAGCCTCCGTGAAAGTACTTTGGAGAAACAATAATGTGGAAGAAATGAATTGGGTGGCCGAGGAAGACATGAAGTCTAGATATCCCTACTTATTTCCTCATCTAGAGAAGGGTTCGACTGAGAGGTCATAACCTCAAGGTACGTGTACGAATTCTTGTGTTAGCTATTGTTATTAGTCATGTGAGGCCATCATCCTTATTAATGATTGTGGTCCTATGTGGCGTTAAGTTAATGGGTTTCTACAGGAAGAGTCGATAGTAGCATTGTTACAAAGGCAACTCTGCCAAGGTTATATAGATCCCGGAGAGTTAAACATTCGAGGATGAATGTTTATAAGGGGGTAATCTCGCATTTTCGTATGATAAAAACAGAAGCTAATATTCGTTCTAAAGAAAAAGCTTCAAAAAAGCAAAAGCTTCCAACGAGAATTTGTTGGAATAGTAGCAATGTGGAATTTTGCGGTTCTAGAAGAGTACGGTGCAATCTTTGCCAAGAATGTTATACGGAGTTTTTCCTACTCCATGTATGTTATGGCCATCCCTTCTTTCTTTCGGCATGGTCCAAATTATACAAAAGAGACGAGCAAACGCACAGTTTTCATAAATTACTCTATTGAAAGAAATACTAGAGGTGTCAGTAATCTTGATTTCCCCTGTGAATTATTATTATCTTCTATTCATGGGTCTCAGAATAATACACAGTTAAAAAAGTTTATCCAGAAGGAATATTGATATTATTACATATTTTTCATACATTTCATTCATTTACACATGTACATTGACCCATGACCAGATGGTGTTATATACTTATATATATATATATATATATATATATATATGTATATATATATATATATTTATCTCTGTGTGTGTGTATGTATATGGGAAATGGGAAAAAGGTTACGGTGTTATATACGCACTACCACCTGATCAGTTGGCATATGTTGATGATGTTGCCCACAGTGGCCGAGATGATATGATGGGATGCCCTCAATGGCTTGATGATGTTATGTACACCTAAACCTATGCATGACACGACATTTATATGCACGTGCATAACATTATAAACATTTCAGATTTACAAATGGAATTCTTTATTCCATGTTTCATCTATAATTTTTACGTACAGATTTTTATGCCTTACATGCTCAGTACATTTTTTGTACTGATACCCTATTTCACGGGGCCTGCATTTCATGCCCGCAGGTGCAAGTAGGAAAGCTGACGGTTCCCCTTCTTAGGATCCCTGATCAGCAAGAGTTGGCGTGCTCCACTTGATCCGGAGCTGCTTTTGATTTTGGTTCGATATGTTTGTGTGTATATATATATGGGTATGACGTGGCTCAATCCCGTCTTGGTACAGTTATATTTCTATTAGAGGTCTGTAGATAGTATGTCTAGTTGGATAGTATGTGGCCTTGTCTGCTTCCAGTTTTGAGATGTATAGTTGTCTATAGCCGCCTTGTTAGCTCGCCCTACGTATGTTGCACGTATATGTATATATTCCTTTTTGAGAAGATTTCCTTCATGTATATTATTCTCATAATTCAGTAGATGTTATTCATGTTTATATCTTAGACGCATGATTAGGGGTGTTTGACAGGTAGGACTCAGGTACTCATCGCGGCCCATCGGTTTGGGTCATGACAGTTCTTGGCTAGTTGAGTACGTAGTTGTTTGTGACTCGAAGTGGATTATGAAGTTCTCACGTTTATTATAGGATGACATGGTATATGCGGTATGTTGTGCAAGATCAAGATTTGCGTGTGTGAGGCCACGATTCAGTTCTCAAGGAAAGGTCGTAAATTCTTAGGCAACATGGACAGTTTCAGATGACTAGGTAAATGAAATTAATAATTTGTATGGTTTGATGAGAGTATACATTTCAGTGGAGTTATGGATACTTCATTGGTATTGCGGCACTCTCTTGTTTGATCGACTACTAGAGTTTAAATTTTGCCTTGTGGTACAGAAAATTTTAGAAGTATTCCTCGTGGGATGACCATGTAATTGGAGAAGTGTGGACATTTAGGCGGTGGAGTTGAGACCGAAGATGGTGATTCGTATGTTCTATGGATTTGGAGGCTGAGAGTTTTCGTGAGTAGATTGTTTCGTGGTTGTGGACTGTGAAAATATAGCTAAGATTAGTCAGAAGGTGGTATTGTTAGATCATATTTTAATGATGCAATTAATATGCATGTGCAGGAGTTCAAAGAAGTAAAAAGGAACTATTGGAACGGCTATGTCGAACAAGGAAGGAAATTATTCAGAAGGGAAGCTGCCTGAAATACTTACGATCTACAAAGAAAGAAACAGTACTACATCAGCAAATCAGGATTAGCTCCATGATTCTGGGAAATCAAATCTGCCATAATGGAATAAAGATTCAAAGCAATTTGTGATTGATGAGTCATATCAATTCACTGAAGAACAATTAAAGCTAGAAGATCCGGACATCGCTCAAGATTGGAAGGTCCAACAATCAAGGAAGAATCCTATCAAACCCGTTATCTGCTGAAGGAAAAGATCTGAAGAGAAGTAACGAATAGTTCTTTATTATTGGAAAGAATCAACTTTTTCCAAGGATCAAAGCCCTTGGGTTGACAAGCCTTCACCATTTATCCTTGTATAAATTCGCAGTGTAACTCCGTCCTTACCATACTTTGATCAAACCAAAATAACTCACTTCATTCTACTGTAAACAAGCATAGTAGCCTATATAGATCTGCTGTGTAACAGGTCAGGGATAGAAAGAGGGCATACAACTGGTGAGGCATTGTATCAAACGAGTTCTAGAGAAACTGAGTAACATATATCAAATCTATACTCGAAAGAAAACTTATTCACTTGAAGAGAAATCCCTTGCAACCCAAGGGGACTGGACTAGGATTCACATTGAATCCAAACCAGTATAAAAATTCCTGGTGTCTTTAATTTCTGCATTTACTTTCTGCTTATTACCTCGAATTACTATATCTGCAAGATTGCCATATTTAGTCGGCTACTTAAGTTTTAAGTCAACTTATTAACGGTTAACTTTAATTATCTACAATTCACCCCTCTTGTACTTTCAAGTATGTGTTGTGATTCAGTCACTGTGGACTTTTGAAGGGTTAATTATCTATCATGGGTGATCGGAGGGGACTTGGGGTTCATTTGTAGGTCCAATATGGATGTGTGTTCTACACCGGGTCAAATTAGTTGACTTTGAATTGCTTTTGTTGAGGGGTGTGCCATTCTATTGTTGTTGAGTTTTTCGATTCTGGAGTGATCTATGAGTTACCCTTCTGTGTTAAGAGGGGTTATGACTTATTGGTTATATGCACATAGGGTGCGGTTCTATTGGGGTCATATAGCGGAAATGGAGCGGGAAGAGTATTGGGTATTTCTTTGTGGATGACGTATTGGTTATGTTCTTTCGGGTTTTTTTGGTGTTGTGTCATTTTCTTCTTCGTGGTTGTTGGTGATTCACTTTTGGTACTAGACTTCAGGTTGCGCGTGGTTGTTGATTTTGAACATGGTGACTTGAGATGTTTCATGTGGACCAATGTTTGGATAGGGTTGCGCATTGCAATGAAGTTATGCGGAGGAATGTTCCTTCGGGTTAGATTCGTGTGTTCTGGTTCTACTGCGTGTGATGCGTTCTTAGCATCATGTTGTGGTGGTACTGGTGAGCTTGCGATACAACTCTTTCATTTGAGTCATTTTCCATGATTTGAGTACATTTGGATTGTTGCTTTTTGGTGCGCGGATTGCACAGTTGTTGGACTTTGCCAAGGCATTCGATCTAGCGATTGCGAACTCAAGTTTTCCGAAGCGGGAGGAGCATTTGGTTACTTACCAATGCTCGGTGGCGAAGACTCAGATTTACTATCCCCTCCTCAGAAGAGGCGATAGAAGGTGGTGCGTGGATTGCAAAGTCATCCCGGGTGAGACCCTTGCAACACAACATAGGCTTTTGGTGATGGACTTTGGAATTATGATAAGGAGGAAGAAGAGGTCAATACGAGGCCGCCAGAGGATTAGGTGGGGCGCCTTGAACAAGGATAAAGCTCAGGAGTTAGAAGGAAAGTTATCGAAAATGGGAGCCTGGAGAAGTAGTGGGGAAGCAAACACTATGTGGTCGACGACGGCTGATTGTATAAGGAAGGCGGCGAGAGATGTGTTGGGGTTATCTTCTGGCCGCGGCGGTGGCCATAAAGGAGACTGGTGGTGGAATGCAATTGTCCAAGGTAAAGTGGAAGCGAAGAAGTTAGCTTACCTGCGGTTAGTAGGGAGCATGGGTGAGGAGGAGAAGAGAGCGAACATGGAGAGATATAAGGTAGCGAGGAAGGAGGCAAAAATGGCAGTAACGGAGGCTAAGACGACAGCTTTTGCTCGTCTGTATGAAGAACTAGGTAACAAAGGTGGGGAGAAGAAGTTATTCCGACTCGCTAAGCTGAGAGAGAGGGTGGCTCGGGATCTGGACCAGGTGAAGTGCATAAAAGATGAGGACGGGAAAGTTTTGATGAGGGGCGACCAGATTAAGAGGAGATGGCAGACCTACTTTCATAAACTCCTAAATGAAGAAGGGGATCGGGATATTGTACTAGGTGGATTGAGGAACGCCGACATTCCCCACGAATTAAGTTATTGTAGGGACATTGAGGTCGATGAGGTCATCGAGGAAATGCGTAAGATGAGGGGGGGCAGAGCTACCGGGCCAGACGAAATTCCGGTTGAACTTTGGAGGTGTGTGGGTAGAGAAGGATTGGAATGGCTTACTAGGTTGTGTAATGTGATATTCAAGACTAATAGGATGCCCGAA
>MU726595.1:44755-74098 GCA_026770625.1 Nicotiana glauca | reverse complement strand
AGGTGTGAGCGACTGGCTGTGGTGGGCATGGGGAGAGGGAGAGGGAGACCTAAGAAGTATTGGGGAGAGGTGATACGGCAGGACTTAGCGCGTCTTAGGATTTCTGAGGACATGGCCCTTGATAGGGGATTGTGGAGGTCGAGCACTAAAGTTGTAGGTTAGGGGGAAGTTGTGGATATTTCCACAGCGCACTAGAGTGAGACTAGATAGTTATGAGGTAATCGTAGGATGTTACTAATCAGCTACCGATACAGGGAGTTATCTGTTGGATATTAGTATAACTTACATCTATTTCGTATTTCTTATATTTATGCTATTTTGTTATTTTGCGTTATATTGTGTATTTCATGTTAACTTAGTATGAGTCTATTAATAGTACTAACTTATCGTCTCTTGTTGATGTCTTGAGCCGAGAGTCTCCTGGAAACAGTCTCTCTGCCCCCCGGGGTAGGGGTAAGGTCTGCGTACATATTACCCTCCCCAGACCCCACTTGTGGGATTATACTGGGTTATTGTTGTTGTTGTTGTTGTTGTGTATTGCACAATTGTGATTTAGATTGTATTGATGTATTATGTCACCAGAGTAGTCGTGCTGGATGAGATGAGGTCATTGGACCTAGAATTGATACTTTCGGATTTGATTTCAGCATGTTGGAAGGATAATATTGAAGTTAGGCTTAGCAATTTACTATAGTCCTTACCAAAGGAGAGGGAGATCCATGACTGCTTTATCTAGGAATGGTTATGATTTATGCGTGTTTCTTTCATCATTGGCAGTGTACGAAAGTGTTGGAATGAGGCTTTATTTGATAAGAGGTCTATTACCAGTATTGAGTTATTTTGAGCAACTACTGTGATTAGAAATTATCGTTGTGAATGTTTGAATTATGTGGTATATCATATGACTACATCTTGGGTTATGGCTATGGCTTGTCACAGCGTGTTCAGACTTATGCAGTGTGAAGATGCGAAATTCTAGTCTTATAGGAAATTTCGGATATGGAAATTAGATTCTATGGCTTATGGGTGATGATAGGCTATAATTGCATATTTTAGTCACTTGTTACACGCTAATTTACTGCACTTTAATTGAGTTTGAGCTTTAATCGCTAGTGTTTTGCATTAATGGTGTGTTTTATGACTTGTAGGAGTGATTCCGAGCTATGTAGATGTTATGGAATGAATTCGAGTGATTTGGAGCTTGAAAGTTTGAGGAAAAGTTCAAGGAATTAATCCGGGATCGTGTTTGGGGGTCAACGGATGATAGTTAGAGCGAACGAAGACTCCAGTAGGCATATTGCGCACTGTCTAGTAAAATAGATATAACATTTTTCTCAGAACTCCATTTTGGCTCCACAATATATGGTTGGAAATCTAACTCAAAGGGATACAACTTTCATGTTTTACGTTTTTCCAAATTCGGAACGGAATAGGGTGTAAAATATGCTCTAGCGCGAAGTTGGTGAGAAGTCGCGCTAGTTAAGGAGCTGGAGGCAGAATGTCAAGGAATGTGCGCGAGTTCATGCGCGAGCTCGCGCTAGTCACCTGGTAAAAGTGTCCTTTTTCACATTGGAGAAGGTATAATTGTTTGGGCCCAACCCTACTTGGCATATATATAATATACATAGGAGAACGTTTTTGAGAGCAATTTTTGACCAAGGAAGAGCACAGTGCCGTCGTGGAGGTCGGGTTTCATCTTTTCTTCCACCAACTTAGTAATTTTTATGTTTCTTTGTATGATTTGTTGTTTTGCTACCATGTCTATGTGGATCTAAATTTCACATTCTAGGGTTGTGGTTCTTTCATGACTATTATTATTCGGATATTGATTTTGATTTCTTAGTTTATCATATTGGTTTATTTATTCAATCATGCGCTTAATTATTTGATTGCTTGATCACCAATTGAATACTATCTACGAATCTAGAGTTGAACTTGAAAGTGGGAATTCTAGATTGCATATAGGATTGAGTAGAGCAAGTTCTAGAACCTGGGCATCGGGGAACGAATTAGCGGTTAGGATAGACATATACCTAATTGCCTTGCTTGGTTGATTGATTTACAGGAATTATAAATGCGTTCTTGTTGATTCTAACTCCATAGACATATAGGCGTTAGGTTAGCTTGAACAGGCGAGTAAGAACTCGATAGATTCTTATGAGCAATATTAACCTTGTCAACCAATAAACTAGATAAATTAGTTAGTCAATTCAAATGAAGAATACAATAGGAATGTTAGATAGCCCATACCCTAGATCGTTTTCATTATATTGATATCATAAAAATCTGCTCATTCTCTGTCCAAAGTTCATTATTTGTTTTTATTTATTTTAATTAGTTTAGAATCAAATACTTCTAGGTTTAATTCTTGTTTAGATATTTGGGAGAGTCTAATTTAGTTAATTGTTAATCACAAGTCCTCGTGGGATCGACATCCGACTTTTAGTTACTTTATTACTTGACGACCGCGTATGCTTGCGTGTGCATTTGGCCACAACAAGTTCTTGGCACCGTTGTCGGGGACTTAGAAATTAACTAGTCAGCTAGGTTAGATTTTTACTTTTTGTCTATTCAAGTTTCTTTTCATTTTTATCTTAGTTTAATATTTTATTATCTTTGTTGACATGGCTTCTTGGAATGAGAATTGGTCGAATATTGGTTATTCTTATTATGATGATCCTTGTCCATATTGTGGAGGACCTCACGATGGAAAAATTGTCAGAATGTTCCCGGGAGCGAGTTGTGCGCACAATCCCAATCCTTTGAGTGGAATATTTGTCATATATGTGGTGGTCATGATGACCATTGGGATGGTTGTCTTAATTTTTGTTATCCTTCTCAGAGCTCTTATCATGATCTTTCTTATAATGTTTGTGAGTTCGATAGGGGCAATGAAGTACAAGATATGGAACGTGATGCTTATTTTAGGAATATTCTGAGGCAAGTAACAGAGCAATATGATGAACTTAGAAAAGATATGAAAAGAATGAGGACAACAATCACAATAATTAAGGCCAGTATGGAAGAATTAAATGAAGAGAGCGAGCACCAACAAGAGGAAAATTTTGAAAAAGAGGAGATTTTAAGTCAAACTTGGCTGGTGGAACAAGCTGAAAGATTGGAAATATATGAGGCTCAACGTGAGAAAATTACAGATGGGATACAAGACCTAGTAGAAGTAAGAGCTAAACTGGGACAAGAGATCGAAAAATTTGGCACTGCTATTCACGACTTGGATACAAATATGAGTGCAAAGGTTGATGCATGTAACGTCCAACAATTTAGTGATAAGTTGTGTGAAGCTGAAAAAGTTCTTCTAGACCAAATTGAGGAGCTAAAATGAGAATACCAATTATTTGACCAAAATATTATTAATGATGCCAAGGTTGACGAAGAGTGCGAAATTGAGGATGTCAAAAATAATACAATTTTGGAGTTAGAGCGTATTGGACCTCATTCTAAATATTTTTCAACATTGTCTTTGGTTGGTGACATGGGAATTATTCCATTGAAGCATATAGAGGAGTCAATGGATAAGGAACAAAGTGTTTATATTCTGAAATTTGTGATGCCAAGAAGACAAAACGACATTCCTCACTTAAGGGCCAAGAAGTGCAAGATGCGATATCTATTGCTTGGTTCCTTTATTTTTACACCACTGCCTCATGAACATGATAGAAAAATTGATGCAAAATTGGGGGCGCAATTTATATCCTCAAAGTGGAAGAAAAAGTGGTGAAAGTGATGGCGTCGTGCCGCAACGTTAAATCAAGCGCTTGTTGGGAGGCAACCCAATTCCGTTTTTTTCTTTTTTTTTGTTGTTTACTTTTTTATATTGTATTGTGTTATATTTTTTTATTGTATTATTTTTCTGTAGTATTATTTGTGTTTTTTGTAGGAGTAAGAGCATGGAGTCAAAGCCAATAGGTGAGTGCAAAAGCGAGCATGTGTTTGAAACTGAGTGTGAGGTACCCGCACAAGGGATTATATGTGGGAGAAGTCTGAGTATCCCGTGAGCTGCTAATTCTTCAGTCTTTGGCCTACCAGGGAGTCTCTTTTATCCTCTTATTATTTATAGTGTGAAATGAGGATATTGCACAATTTTAAGTGTTGAGTGAGGAGATTTCTAAGTAACTTTCTATGCTATTTTAGTTGTGTTAGTTTAATTGAATATTTTTTTTTAGAAAAACAAAAAAAAATTAGACTTTTCGTGACGACGGATCTCCTAAATAGTTTGCTTGAGGGATGTAACTCTAAAGAGAAAGGATAAAAAGATTTTCTTTGTAGATAGTGTACCAATTCCCCCTTGGTTTTTCTTTGTGCCTCAGTTCTTTTCCATGGGATGTAGTTTGAACCGGGTAGTAGTGTTTTTTTATTTTATTTTTAGAGTAGATTAGAATTTAGGGAATAAATGGAGGAAGAATGATGAACCTAGGCGCCCTTGACTTGTTTGATAGCAGCATATTTAGGCTTTGGCATGTGTAGTATCTTCCCTATGATTTTAAATTATTGATGATGCCTTATATATTGGATATCATGTCTTATGATGAATTTGTCTCATTTTCTTGACTTATGTTCACTTTGTGCTTCATGCTTGTGGCTTCTTGAATACTTGCAATTGTTAAGAGTCGGAATGAGAGCGTCCTTAGTAAGTCATGTGCCATGTGTGGTTAGGTTTTTATGTAGTCCATGTATTGTACTTGTGTCTAGAACTTTCCCGGTATTTGAGTTGAAGCGAAATTTTAGGTGATGTTCGGTTTGAAAAGTGACTTTAGGCTTTCTTTGAATTTTTTTGAGCTTCATTACTTATCACAAATAAAATTTATCCCTAATTAATCCTTTTGAGCCTATAGACTTTTATTTGGCACCCACATTACAAGCCTATACCCTTTTTATTCTTAATTGATATTGTTTTGATCCCTTTTCCTCTTAAAGCACTTTAATTGTGAGATGAGCGCTAAAAGAAGTAAGAAGGGACTAAGTGTGGGGTGGATTTTGATTGGAACCAATGAAAGAAAGAAGGGTGCACTTATTTTTTTAAAATAATACACCACTAGCGAAAATTAAAAAAATAATCTGAAATAAAATAGAGATGAATACATTATTGTCTTGTTCTTGCTAGTGGGTATGAATTAATGTAGTGCTTAAAGAAGAATGGAGCATTTTTGGGGTGATATTTTATGTGAAAGTGAAGTGGATTGAAGAATTTGCGCTTAAAGTTGATTATGTGGTGTGTTAAAGTGCTTAGGAGGGTTAGTCACTATTCTAAAATATATCCTACCCGTCCCTTAGCCCACATTACAACCATGAAAAAGTCTTAATTGATTTTAAATCGAGCGAGCCTACATTAGTAAATATTTACATTAAGGTCAAGCCTATGGTACCAATTACATGCATGTGAGGGTGAGCGATATTTTCTTTTGATATATATGAGTCCTTAAAATATATTTGATCATGAGATTCAAATGTGTGGATTCAACTTACTCTCTTTCCTTGGTTGTGAGGGCACATGGTTTCACGAAGGATAGGTAACATTATTAGACTTCTCTAGGATGTTGGGTGTTCAAGCCATGAGTGCATTGTGACACTGAGTCAATATTTGAGGCTAGGATTGTTGTAAGCATATTGTCTTTGTTAGAATATTTTTGAAGAATGACATAAGTAAAGGGAAGTGTATGATGATTGCATATGCTAGAGTTTAATTGTTGCTATCAACCATAATCACTGGTGTAGTGTGCTTCAAATATATTAAGTTCTCATAGATAGAGTAAGTTTTTGGTTGACTCGAGGACGAGAAATGTTTAAGTGTGGGGTGTTGATGATAGGCTATAATTGCGTATTTTAGTCGCTTGTTACACGCTAATTTACTGCACTTTAATTCAGTTTGAGCTTTAATCGCTAGTGTTTTGCATTAATAGTGTGTTTTATGTCTTGTAGGAGTGATTCCAAGCTATGTAGATGTTATGGAATGAATTCGAGTGATTTGGAGCTTGGGGGTCAACGGATGATAGTTTGAGCGAACGAAGACTCTAGTAGGCATATTGCGCACTGTCTAATAAAATAGATATAACATTTTGCTAAGAACTTCATTTTGTCTCCACAATATATGGTTGGAAGGATAACTCAAAGGGAAACAACTTTCATGTTTTATGTTTTTCCAAATTCGGAATGGAACAGGGTGAAAAACGAGCTCTAGCACGAAGCTAGCGCGAAGTCATGCTAGTTAAGGAGCTGGAGGCAGAATGTCAAGGAATATGCGCGAAGTCATGCGCGAGCTCGCGCTAGTCACCCGGGAAAAGTGTCCTTTTTCACATTGGAGAAGGTATAATTGTTTGGGCCCAACCCTACATGGTATATATACATAGGAGAATGTTTTTAGAGCAATTTTTGACCAAGGAAGAGCACAGAGCTGCCGTGGAGACCGGGTTTCATCTTTTCTTCCACCAACTTAGACTTTTTATGTTTATTTGTATGATTTGTTGTTTTGCTACTACGTCTATGTGGAGCTAAACTTCACGTTCTAGGGTTGTGGTTCTTTTATGACTATTGTTATTCGGATATTGATTTTGATTTCTTAGTTTATCATATTGGTTTATTTATTCAACCCTGCACTTAATTATTTATTTGCTTGATCACCAATTGAATACTATCTACGAATCTAGAGTTGAACTCGAAAGTGGAAACTTTAGATTGCATATAGGATTGAGTAGAGCAAGTTCCAGAACCTGGGCATCGGGGAACGAATTAGCGGTTAGGATAGACAAATACCTAATTGCCTTGCCTGGTTGATTTACAGGAATTATAAATGTGTTCTTGTTGATTCTAACTCCATAGACATATAGGCGTTAGGTTAGCTTGAATAGGAGAGTAAGAACTCGACAGATTCTTATGAGCAATATTAACCCTGTCAACCAATAAACTAGATAAATTAGTTAGTCAATTCAATTGAAGAATACAATAGGAATGTTAGATAGCCCATAACCCTAGATCGTTTTCATTACATTGATATCATAAAAATATGCTCATTCTCTGTCCAAAGTTCATTAATTATTATCATTTATTTTAATTAGTTTAGAATCAAATACTTCTAGGTTTAATTCTTGTTTAGATATTTAGGAGAGTCTAATTTAGTTAATGGTTAATCACAAGTCCTCATGGGATCGACATTCGACTTTTAGTCACTTTATTACTTGGCGATCGCGTATACTTGCGTGTGCGTTTGGCCGCAACAATGGGCTAGGGTGGGTTAAAGAATGTCAGTCATGTTGTGTTATCAGGCCTATACATGATAGGGTGACGTGGGATCACCCTCGGGTATGTGCATAGTGAGATTATACAGCGATTTGATGGGTTTTGGAACCACTCTGGGCACGTTCAAGGACGAACATATGTTTAAGTGGGGGAGGATGTAACGACTCGATCAGACATTTTGAGAAATTACACTTTGATCGGTTGTTTGAGGGCGTGAGTATATCCGTATAATGTATTATGACTTATGTGAATCGTCGGTTTTGGTTTTCAAATTATCCGGAATTTGATTTGGGAGAATGATTCTCAGCTAGAAGCTTTAAACTTGAAAGGTTTGAACAAGTATTGGCTTTTTAGTATTCGATCTCAGATGTAAATTTCAATGGTTCCGTTAGCTACAGTTAGTGATTTTGGACTTAGGAGCATGCCTGAAATATAATTTGGAAGTCCGCGGTGACATTAGGCAAAAATTGGCGAAACTGGAAATTTGGTGATTTCCAGTCAGCAGTGGAAAATTTGATATCAGAGTCAGAAAGGAATTCCGAGAATTGGGGTAGGTTTGTAGTGTCTTTTGTGACGCGTGTGCAAAAATTTGAGGTCATTCGGACGATGTTTGATGGGTTTCGACATCGGTTGTGAAAGTTTGAGGTTTCAATTCCATTAAGGTTGAATTGGTGTGTGATTCATGTTTTTGTTGTTGTTTGAGGTGATTCGAGAGCTCAATTGAGTTGGTAAGGTATTTTATGACTTGATGGCACATTTGGTTGAGGTTCCGGAGGCGTCGGATGTGTTTCAGGTGAGTTTTGAGTGAGTCCGGGCATTACCGGAACTCAGGCATGGTTCTGGTGCTTAATTTTTGCGGACGGCGGCAAAATTTCGCTGAGGGCAGAGGTGGAGGCGCGGACCGCGTAAATTTGGTCGCGGAGGCGCTCCAGGGAAGATCTGTAGATTTGCTGGTTCGATTTTGGAAACTTATATATTTCGATCTAAAAGGAATTTTGAGATTATTCAAAAATAAAAGTTGTAACCCTTCGTGTCTAGATTCTAGAAAGCTAAAGAAATCTTTATTTGGACATTTGTGGAGAACGTTATGGTGAAAATACTAAGACCTGTCAATGCAACCACCAAAAGCGCGGGTCGTGCTTATTTTTTGCGACCGCGGTGGTTGGATTTTCGCATTCAGCATAGTGGAGATCAGAGAGTGCACTATATAAACGGGGTTTAGGGCGTTATTTCACATTTTGTTCCTAGGGAGCTTGGTTTGTGACGATGTTTTGAAGTGTTTTTCAAAAAATTCATCGGAGTATGTGATTCTAACTCAGATTTGGTTAATATACATGAACATATCACTGATTTGATCATTTGATTATTACTTTGAGGTGGAAATTTGGGGAAATTGTGCAAATTTCATAAAATGAATTTTTGAAATTTGATTGTCGATTTGGAGTTGGATTTGAGTGAAACTAGTATGGTTAGTCTTGTAATCGAATGGGTTGTCAGATTTTGTGACTTTGCTCTAATTTCGATACATGAGCCCGGGGCCTGGCTTTTGAGTTGAATTTTGACTTTTGGTCTTAAGCTTAGCATTTTCTTATGGAATTGATTTCTTTAGCTCGTGTTGATTGTATCGAATTGTTTATGGCTAGATTCGGAGCATCTGCAGTTCGATTTGGAAGGAAAAGGCATAGCGGAGTAGGAGTTTGCTTGGTCGGAGGTAAGTAACGCTTCTAAAATTTGTTCTGAACATTCGAAACCCCAAACTATGTGTTATATGATAAGATATTTAGGTGACGCAAATACCAAGTGACGGGCGTGTGGGCGTGCACCATAAAATTGTGGCCTGATTCATTTCATAACACCGCTTAATGACTATTTCTTGTTGATATCCATGTTGTGATTATATGATTAAGGAAATGAACTGTAAATTATGCTAATTATCATGTTAGGGATTCATGCGAATACTGTTGAGACCCGTGTGGTCGTTTCTTGTTTTCATCTCATTAGTTTCGTTGCAATTTTGTACTCAATCTTGTTCATGCATATCATATAGTGTCTCAGTCTCAGTTGTTATTATTTGGCACATCATATCATTGTTTTGGGCTAGTTTAATGGAATTATGAGCCCGTGTGTGAGAGACTGGAAAGTGATGACTAAGTGAGAGCTGAGAGCCTGATTATGAGTGACAATTATGGGACAGGGCTGCACACCAAAACAAATTATTGATTATGCCTTCGTTGACATTGTTATAGCTCTTGGGCTGAAAGGAGCGCCTCTGAAGTCCATACACCCCTAGTGAGAGCGGATAATATTATTGAGGAATGGATTTCCCTAGATATGGATTTATCCAAAGTATTGATATATGGAGATGGATTTCTCCACAGGGATGGACTTCCCTTTTTCCTCGATACCGAGTAACGTTTAATCATTGTTGAGTATGTTTCGAGATGGATTTCCCTTGTCCGGATGGCCATGTGGTACCAAGTGGTTGAGTGTGTATACATATATAAGAGATGGATTTCTCCTCAGGGTTGGATTACCCTTGTTCCTCGATACTGGATGACTTGTTGTCAGCGTTGTATATGTTCCAGGATGAATTTCCCTGGGCTGGATGGCCATATGCTGTAACTAGTGGTTGCGCACTTGAGAGTGGGAGCACATGGTGCATTTCTTACATTCCGTGCATTGGCATGCAAAGTTAGCTGAGCCTTATATTTTACATTGTTCAAATTTGTATTTATTTCACTGTTGAACTATATTTCTAAAAGAATAGCATGCCTACTTTACTGCATAACTTATTTCTGTTTTTGGTTGAGGTTATGTTTGTCACTGCCTATCAGTCCATAGGTTGGACTTATTACTTACTGAGTTGGTGTACTCAAGTTACTCCCTGCAGCTTGTGTGCAGATCCAGGTGCTTTCGGTCCAGTGGCAGTCATTGATTGAGGTATTTGCATGGCGTTTGCAAATCTTGACCCTCCTTCTCTATTCTAGTTTTGTTTAAGTTGTATTCAGTAAACATTGTAGTAGATTATGCTATTTCTCTATACGCTCATGTACTCTGTGATACCATGGTTTTCGGCTGGTTGAATCGTGTCAAGGATTTTTCTTATGTTATGAATAGTCTATTTTCTTAAATGATAAAAGCACTCTTCCGCAAATATTCTAAATTTTAATATTGTGGTTGGTTTTTCGTTGAGTTGAGGTTGTCCTAGTTCCACGATAGGCGCCATCACGATGGGTTGGGTTTGGGTCGTGACAAATTACTACTTTAATTTTTTTGTTTATGTAGTTCTTGTTAACTTAAGTCGCCATAAAAATCTAATATAATGATTTATGGGTAACACATGCAGATAAAATGGGGTCTTGAAGAGGGCGACGTGATGAGATCGTAAATTTTGGCTTGATAAGGAATTCTATACTCTGATAGACATGACTTGTAAGCAAGATTAAAGATTAATTGCACTTGAGCATTAGCTTTATCCTCGTGCGATTGGTTTATCCTCTCTACGTGTTCATCGAGATGTTTCATGATCAAAAATTAGAATTAGACACATGTGATATTGTTGTCACTAATACATAAAAAATAGTATTTCAAATAGCATAGAGTGTACTTTTTAAGTCTCAATAGCATAGAGTTGCATTTGTTTTATAAAGAACATGAAAGGATTAAGTTTTTTTAAACAACTCCCTCAATAAGATTTTCTAGTCATGATTTAGAATTTTCCTTGTCTGGCTTTTGAAATAATAGTCTAATTTGTTCTAATAATTTATTCTTATTTTTCAAGGATATACGCGCGTGCACACACTAAATAGTAACAACAATTACCCAGTAAAATTCCACAAGTGGAGTTTGTGGAGGGTAGTGTATACGCAGACCTTACCCTACCCCGAGGGAGTAGAGAGGATGTTTATGATAGACCCTCAGCTCAAGAAGACGGAAAAAGATAATATATCAGTACCATCAACAGAAACCATAAAAATAATAACAGCATCATGAGAACCAAAAATAGTTGAAAAGAAATAGCAATAACTAATAAATAAGGCCCGATACTATGAAAAATAAAAGAGTACCGTGAACACAATATTAACCACTAGAAGTCTCAGACGAAATCCTAATAGACTATCTTCTTACTGGTACAAAGAAAAAATATGCTTAACTACCTCCTAGCCTACAACCCTAATGTTCGACCTCCACACCTTCTACCAACAGTCATGTCCTCGAAATTCTAAAGCCACGCCATGTCCTGCCTTATCACCTCTCCCCAACACTCATTAGGCCACTCTCTACTTCTTCTCGCACCCTCCAAATCCAACTGCTCACACTTCCTTACCGGGACATCTGGGCTTCTCCTCTGTACCTGCCCGAAGCATCTCAGTCTCGCTTCCCGTATCTTGTCATCCAATAGGAGCCATGCCCACCTTCTCCTGAATATCTTTATTTCTAATCTTACACATCCTGGTGTGCCCGCACATCCATCTTAACATTCTCATTTCTACTACTTTCATCTTCTGGATATGTGAGTTCTTAACTGGCCAACACTCAGCTCTATACAAATGGCCGGTCTGTGATAGCCCTGATAGGTCATCTAAAGTTTTAAACCTGAAATATGTGTTTCAATGCCTCCAATAACTTCTTTGAACCTTTCTCGATTTGCGTGCGTAGACCGAGTAATTTCCATAAGGCTTTTATGTAAAAATTTTAAAACATAAAATTTTGCCTTAAAAAGCTATTTGAGTTGACTTCGGTCAAAATTTTTAGCAAACGGGCCCATATCCCTATTTTTACTGTCACGGTGGGTTATTATCGTAATTTGGGACCTGAACGTATACCCAGAATAGAATTCGGACGTCCCTAGCTCGAGTTATCGCTTTTTGTCGAAAATTAGTTTAAAGATTTAATGACTTTAAAGAGTTGACCAATGCTTGAGTTTATTGATTCCGGGTTTGTTTTTTGGTTTCGTAATCCGGTATAGGTCCATTACTCTATGTATGACTTGTCTACCAAACTTGGTGAGAAACGGAGTTAGTTTGATGTGATTTAGACGTCCGGTTATTAAAATAGAAGTTCTAAAGTTTTTTTAAAAATTTTCATTTGATTTGGTGCCTGATTCGTAGTTCTAGGTGTTATTTTAGTGTTTTGATCACGCGAGCGAGTTCGTATCATGTTTTTGGACTTGTGTACACTTTTGGTTAGGAGCCCCAAGGGCTCGGGTGAGTTTCAGATTGGCTACGGATGGTTTAAATTTAGAAAAACCAGGTTTTTAGGACTTCTGCTGGTTTCTCGTGTCATGTGCTTCGCAATCACGAAGCCTTTCTCGGGAACGCAAAGGGGAGTTTGGGATAGGGGAGATTTTCTTCATTGCGAACGTGATAGTTGGGTCGTGAACGCGGAGTGTTGGGGGTTTTACACTCCGCGAATGTGACTAGCTTCTCGCGAATGCATAGCTTTATGGACATAGGAAGGGGGATCATTATTTCATCTATGTGAATACGAGCATTGGCTCGCGAATACGAAGGCCAGGGGGAGCAGCCTTCACGAACATGTGGGAGGACTTGCAAACGTGGAGGCCACTTAGGCTGCTGCACATCGCGAACGTGGCAGGCCCTTTGCGAACGCGAAAAATTCTTGACGCCTAGACATTAAAATATTTCAAAATCGGGATTCCTCCCATTTTTCATAACCTTTCCATTAGAGCTCTGCCTAGGGGAGATATTAGAAAACTCAACATCAATTCATAGGTTTTTACACTTTAACTCATTATCTTTCATTTCTAACATCACCCATTAATTCCTAGCCCTAATCTTTGTCCTTCCATGGTAGAAAACTATGAATTTAGGAAGAATTGGGGGCTTTGAAAATTAGGAATTTAGACCTCAATTTGTGGTCAGATTTCGAAACTAATTATATAATTAGGCTTGGGGGTGAATGGCTAAATGAATTTTGGTCTGAACCTCGAGTTTTGACCAAGCACGCCCGGGTTCCATTTTTGACTTTTTGGGGGAAAGTGTGGAAATCCTAAATTTATGCATTGTAATTGATTCCTTTAGCAATATTTAATATTATTGAGTCTATTACGGTTAGATACAAGTGTTTTGTAGGGGGATTCTAGGGGAAAGGCTCCGGTAGAGCTTTGAGTCGACTTTTAGAGCGAGGTAAGTGTTGTGGTTAACCTTGACTTGAGGGATTATGATTTGTTTGCCTATTTTCTACTTGTTTAAATGTTGGATTCAACGTATATGTAAGGTAATGAGTACTTATGCGTTGTGGTTGGGTCAAAACATGCGGGTAGGACTTGCTTCTTGTAATTTATTGCTTTCTTTGATCATGATATCCATGCATAGACTAGTTAAATACTAAATTGATCGTTCTTTCCACATTTATGGGCTATCTGTAGTAATTGAGTATTGTTTCTGACGTTGAGGTTGGTATTGTGGAATCATTGTTGCTGTAAGGTTTGTTCTTGTTTAATTATATCTCCCTATTGTTATATGTTTACTTTACATGGTCAGGGAGAGTTTTAAAGCACGAAGGGTGATGCCGTGCCGTACTAGAGAGTTAAAGCACGAAGGGTGATTTTGTGTTGTATTTATTGATTCATGATGAAATTGAGAGTCAAAGCACGAATGGTGATGTCGTACCGTATTTATCCTGTTTTGGAGAGATTGAGATTAAAAGCACGAAGGTAAAAGCACGAAGTGTGATGTCGTGAAGTTTTATCATTGTGTTTATTTGTTTTGTTGGTTAAAGGTTTATTGATTGTTCTTGTTATCATTCCCTGCTATAGTTACCGTATTTTGCACCCCTTTCGCATGCCCCCTCCCAAAGTACTTGTTAATTCTTTATTTGTTGTTATGTTGCACGTATATCTCTGTCTGTACAAGTTAAATTACATGGGTGTCCTGTCACAGCCTCGTCACTACCACGTCGAGGTTAGGCTCGAAACTTACGGAATATATTGGGCCGGTTGTAATCATACTACACTCTACACTTCTCGTGCAGATTTAGGTACTGGCCCCAGTTGTATGTGAGGTGCATCAGCTTGGATTAGTATTTGGAGACTTGAGGTAGATCTATTGGCGTTTGCAGTCCTTGAAGTCCTCTTCTATTTCCCTATTTACTGTTCTTTTCATTCAAGACAATTGTATCTATTCCAAACACTATTTGTAAAGACTTTAGAAGCTCGTGCGCTTGTGACTCCAGATCCAGGTTGTACTTATTTATTATTGGTTTTTATGTCATTTCGGTTTAATTGTTTTTACATATTTGATTTGATTGAAATTAGCTCCTCTAACGTTGACTTTCCTAGAAAGTGAAATATTATGCACCATCACGGTTCCGAAGGTGGAAAATTTGGGTCATGGCATAGTCTAACCACCGCTCTATAAAGCTTACCTTTGAGTATCGGTGGCACTTTCTTGTCTCACAGTACTCCAGATGCTAACCCCCATTTCATCCACCACCCCTATACGGTGTGTGACATCCTCGCCAATCTCCCTATTCCCCTAGATAACCGACCCAAGGTACTTAAAACTGTCTCTCTTGGGGATGACTTGTGATTCAAGCCTCACATCCATTCCCACTTCGCTCAGCTCGGCACTGAACATGCACTCTAGGTATTCCATCTTAGTCCTGCTCAACTTGAAACCCTTTCAATCAAGGACCTGTCTCCAAATAAACCTCCTATCGTTAGTTGTGATGATCTGACCGGTCATTTTGAGCAATTTCACTTTGCTTGGTAGTATGGGAGTGTGAGTATCTCTGTATGATATATTATGACTTATGTGAATTATCGGTTTTGATTTTTAGATTATTCGGAATTAAGTTGGAGGAATGAATCTCCTTGTTGAAGCTTTAAGTTGGAGGAATCAACCAAGTTTGACTTTTGTGAATTTGACCTCGAAACGGAGTTTTGATGGTTTTGTTAGGTCCAAATGGTGATTTTGGACCTAGATAAATACCCGAATTTGCATTTGGATGTTTCCGAAAGGTTTCAACATAAATAGGCAAAATTTGGAAATTTGAAGGTTTGGAAGGTTCATAAGTTTGACCGAGAGTTGGTTTTGATGATATCGGATTTGGATTGTGGGTTTGGGAATCGGAATATCTTCGTTGTGTCATTTGGGACTTTTTTCAAAATTTGAGTTAATTCTAGGTTGATTTGATATATTTTGGCGCAAGTTTTGGAAGTTGAAGATTCAAAATTCATTAAGTTTTATTTGAGGTGTGATTCGTCGTTTCTATATTGTTATGTGTGATTTGTCACTTTGAGTAAGTTTGTATTGTGTTTTAGGATTTTTTGGTATGTTTGGATGGGGTCCCGATGACTCCAGGTGTGTTTATGTTACAACCCATATCCACACGCGCTAGTTCAGGCCATATGTTAGTTAACATAAATCCAAGAAGGAATTATCTTTGAGATGATAAGAAGTTAATCCTATTGGTCTTAAGTGATATAAGGGTGTATAAGGGTGATTAACAAGTATTAGAAGTTAAACGAATCAAGGATGTTGTAACTTATATTTCCGGGTAAACCTAGAGGTGATTAATACACTCAAGAGGTCTTGTTTTAAGGTTTTAGGATCATATAATATTTGTATCATAAGTCTTGAAGTCAAACGAGTTTTGAGAGAAAAGTTGACAAATGTTGTCACAACTTAGGTTCATAATTTTACTTAAACATTAGGTCAAAAGTTAATAATCTTTACTCCCAATATACTTAAAATTATAGGGTGATCTACCCACCACATTTAAGATCTATAAATCTAGTTTCAAATGCATTAAACCGTTTGTCGATACGATCTTTGAGTAGAGAGATATTCGTGTTTTCGAGAGACTGCGCCAAACACCTCTCTATGGGGCCCACTTAGGCGGTTTAAGACTTTTGAATATATATATATATATATGATGCCTCCAACCCGTTTTAAGTCATTTAATTTCACTATATTCAAACCTTAGAACCCTAGGAACATCCTCTAAAGGTTCTCTCAAGATTCAAGACCCAAACAAAGGGCAAACAACACAAATCAACTGTCGGGAATCCCGTGGCGCTAGTATGTTTCTCGTTTTTCTTGTTGTTGCTCATTTTTGTGTTGTTCCAGCTCGTGTGGAATGTCTTTTTCAGGGTTTTATATTCTGTATATAGTCCCTCAAGTTCTTAATATCAACCCTAGGTGATTTCAATCCTTCTAAAGTGATTCTAGTACCGGAAAACCCTAATTGATTGCTAGTTTTGCTTCCTTGTTGTTGTGGCAGCATTTGAGGGATATTTTCGTTGAAAATTAAGGTCAAATTGAAGTTGTTCTTTCTATCTCAAGGTAAGTAACCTCTTACTATATATGTATTTATGATTATTCAAGTTGCGGCTAAGTCATTAAGGCTAGAACTTGTGAAATATATATCGAAAGGCTTGGTCGTAATGTTATCGGTTTGTGGAATATTTTGGGAGGTTCAATATGATTAACATTGATGTTTTTTGGGCTGTTTGGTGATTGTTTTCACTTGTGGGAAGTCATATAAATAGGGGAGGTTCTGTCCGTTTCATTGTAAAATACGTTGTGGTTGGTACATAATAGTTACGACGCTTAAATGTTAACGATAGTGTCATTTCTCCTATTGTAAACTAAGGAGTCGTGGCATTTTCATAGCTTGAGGTCGGGCAGTATATACAAGGTATGTGAGGCTATTCCTTTCCTTCTTTTTCACGACTCCGATTGTACATAATGTAATGAACGAGCTTTCAAAGATACTCTACTCTTGGAAGCTAGCCGTACTTGCATTGTTTCCCCTTTTATGGAACGATTATTGTTGATGTTGCTTCTCTTATTCTTATGTTATCAGTGTTGTTGGTACTTCCTGATTCTTATAAGGATCATAGTGAAGAAGTAGTCCTAATAACGTGTACAGAGGATACCGACCTTACGTCACTCCGAAAGGTTTAGCAAGTGATTCCATGAGTCGAGCATGCATTATATATATGTACCAATTTTACTCTACCGAGCCGCACTATAGTCGGCCGGGTACGGCACCTATTCTGCAACCACTCAACTATTTGGGTTTTATCAAGCTCCTCGTGGCCGAGTATGATTCTACCGAGCCTTATGATGGCCGGGTACGTTTTTACCGAGCCTATTACGGCCGTGTAAGATATGATGATGCCCACAGAGGCGTATGTTTTAAAAGTTTATGTATATATACATATGTATCATGCATTGCATGTCAGTAGCCCTCAGAGGTACCCAGATGTTACAGGTTGTGTATTCTCTATCCCGGCTTACATTACTGTTGGTACTTATGGTTCCCTGCCTTACATACTCAGTACTTTATTCATACTGATGTCCTTTTATTTGTGGACGCTGCATGTTGTGCTGCAGGTCCTGATAGACAGGAAGACGCCTCTCCCCCACCACAATAGGTTGTCCAGTTCAGCGGTGATTGGCGAGATCCCTTTTTCGGACTTGCCGTGGTCTTGGTATGCATTTTTGTTATATATAGCATGGGTATGTTGGGGCCTTGTTCCGACGATGTTGCAACACTTATTTTCCTTTAGAGGCTCATAGATATGTGTCAACTCAGGTATAGTTTGGTATGCCTTGTCGGCTAGTTTTTGTTGTATAGTCTTTCATGGTAGCGTGGTATCTCATACCTTATATATAGTCTTTTGATTTTCCGGTCATCCCATGTTATGTATGTTCATGCTATCATCTTTTATTATTAGTTGCCCATGATCCATGTCTACCAATTATATTGATCTCGTCGGCCCAAAAAGATAATAAAAATGGTTAGATAAATTGAACCTTGCTGCTCGGCATGTATGGTCGGGTGCTAGTCATGGCCCTCCAGTTTGCGTCGTGACAAACTTGGTATCAGAGAAAGTGTGTCCTATGGATTGTTTATGGGCCGTGTCTAGTAGAGTCTTGATTATGGATGTGTAGCGCGCCTCATTTATAATCAGGAGGCTACATGACATCTAAGGTTGTTACCTTATTCCTGAATCTAGATCGTGCGTAGAGTTGAGTCGTAAGCATTTGTCTCTAATATTCACCTTGTTTTCTTTCAGTGATGCCTTAGACAAGGAAGCAAACGATTAGTAGACAGCTTGATACAACAGCGGGAGAGGGTACTAGTCAGGTGCCCCAAGCCAGAGCAGGCCAAAGTGAGGCTCAGAGTGAGATGCCCTCTCATACCTCATCTACTCCGTTTCCTCTAGAGGATATTAGGAGGCACCCAGCACCTCCAGTTCCTCCTTCTGGCACTATAGACCAGGATATGCGGAGTTCTTTGTAGTTGTTGACTAGCTTGGTAGCTGCTCAGGCTGAGAGGCAGAATACAGGTGCTGATGATAAACCAGTTAGTATGAGGGTTCGTGATTTTATTAATTTAGACCCTCCAGTGTTTAACAGATCTGACCCTAAGGAGGACCCGCAAACTTTTATTGACCAGGTTCATCGTACACTACGGGTTATGCATATTAGTGATACAGAGGCAGTAGAGTTGGCTTATTATCGGCTAAGGGATTTAGCGGTTCTCTGGTATGATAGTTGGGAGAGATCCAGGGGTTCGAACGCTCCTCCAGCTGTGTGGAAGGAATTTTCTGAGGCCTTTCTTCATCACCACTTTCCAGTTGAGATATGACAAGCTAGAGCCGATAAGTTCTTGAACCTTAGACAAGGTAATATGAGTGTGCGAGAGTATAGTATGCAGTTTGATTCTTTGGCAAGGTATGCTCCCCATATGGTGGCCAAGATGATTGATAGGGTGCATCTGTTCGTGAACGGGTTGGGACCACATCTGAAAAATAAGTGCACGACAGCCTCCTTGGTGGAGGGCATGGATATTTCCCATATTCAGGCTTATGTCCAGACCCTAGAGGATCGTAAGCACAAGCAGAGGGCAGATAGGGAGCAGGATAGGGGCCAACATAAGAGGGCGAGATTTGCAGGATATTGTGATGACTTCAGAGGTAGCGTCAGGCCATAGTATTCGAGGAGTTTAGCGCCACCTGTAGCTAGTGCTCCTCCATAGTTTCAGAGGCCTTGATATGATCGATCATATTCTGGTCCAGGTCATGTTTTACAGGCATCTGGCTCACAACATCATAGGGATACTAGTCAGATGAGACCCCCAACACCACGTTGTGATCAATGCTGCAAGGCCCACTTTGGACTGTGCCTTCGAGGTTCTGATACGTGCTATTCTTGCGGACAGCCTGGCCATATGATGCGGGATTGTCCTAACAGAGGATGTGATGGTATGGCTCAGCTGACTGGATCTGTGTCTAGTTCTTCCTCAACAGTACGACCTCCAGCACTGGGTTTTTAGCAGTCGACAGGTCATGGTAGAGGTAGAGGTGCAATGTCGAGTTCAAGTTGTGCTCAAAATCGAACCTATGCTCTAGTAGGTCGACAGGATCTCGAGTCATCTCCAGATGTTGTTATAGGTATATTGTCTGTGTTTTCTTATGATGTATACGCGCTGATTGATCTAGGATCTACGTTATCATATGTTACACCCTTTGTGGCTAATAAGTTTGGCATTGAACCTGAATTGATAAGTAAACCCCTTGCGGTACCTACTCCGATAGGAGATTCTATGATTGCTAGAAGGGTATATAGAGGTTGCACTGTGATGATTTGTAGTCGTCAAACCTCGGCAAATTTATTTGAGTTAGAAATGGTTGATTTCGATGTGATAATAGGAATGGACTGGTTGGCCTCATGCTATGCAAATGTTGACTGTCGTACGAAGATGGTTAGGTTTCAATTTCCTGGTGAACCCTTCATTGAATGGAAGGGGAACATTGCTACACCAAAAGGTAGGTTTATTTTCTATCTTAAGGCAAGGAAAATGATCTCAAAAGGTTACATTTATCATCTCGTTCGCATTAGGGAGGCGGAGGCGAAGCTACCTACTCTACAATCAATCCCCGTGGTCAATGAATTTCCAGATGTTTTCCCAGATGAACTCCCAGACCTTGCTCCTGAAAGGGAGATTGAGCTTAGCATTGATGTGTTGCCTGACACTCAACCAATCTCTATCCCTCCATACATAATGGCCCCGACAGAGTTGCGAGAGTTGAAGGTGCAGTTGAAGGACTTGCTGGATAAGGGCTTCATTAGGACTAGCACTTCACCTTGGGGTTCACCAGTCCTATTCGTCCAGCAGAAAGATGGGTCGTTACGGATGTGTATCGACCATCAACAGTTGAATAAGTTTACTATAAAGAACAAGTATCCACTTCCAAGAATTGACGACCTATTTGACCAACTCCTGGGTGCCAAGTATTTATCCAAGATTGACTTATGTTCAGGGTATCATCAGGTGAGGGTTAAGGAGAAGGATATTCCAAAGACGGCCTTCCGGACAAGATATGGGCACTTTGAGTTCTTGGTGATGTCGTTCGGGCTAACAAATGCCCCAGCTAGTTTTATAGATCTCATGAATACTATATTCAAGCCCTATCTTGATATGTTCATGATTGTATTCATTGATAACATTTCAGTGAATTCTCGTTCAGAGGCAGAACATGTGGGCCACTTGCGGATAGTATTACAGACGCTTCAGGATCGTAAGTTATATGCTAAGCTCTCCAAATGTGAATTTTGGCTGAACTCGGTAGCATTCCTTGGTCATGTGATATCTGACGAGGGTATTAGTGTCGACACTCAGAAAATCGATGCAGTAAAGAATAGCCGAGACCTACAACACCATAAGAAGTCCGTAGCTTCTAGGGGCTAGCAGGATATTATAGGCGGTTTGTAGAAGGTGTTTCCTCTATATCAGCACCATTGACTAAGTTAACACAGAAGGCTACCAAGTTCCAGTGGTCTGACACTTGTGAACGTAGTTTTCAGGAGTTGAAGAATCGATTGACATATGCACCAGTGCTCACTCTTCCTGAAGGAACAGAAGGTTATGTGGTATATTGTGATGCCTCAGGTATAGGTTTGGGGTGTGTATTGATGTAGCGTGGGAAGGTGATTGCTTATGCATCAAGACAGTTGAAGAAGCATGAAAAGAGTTATCCAACCCATGATTTGGAATTGGTTGCAGTAATATATGCTTTAAAGATATGGCAGCACTACTTATACGGTATCCATGTTTATATCTACACAGATCACAAGAGTTTACAGTACATTTTCAAGCAGAAAGAATTGAATTTGAGGCAACGCAAGTGGCTTGAATTACTGAAAGAATATGACGTCGAGATATTGTATCATCCCGGTAAAGCCAATGTTGTGGCAGATGTTCTCAGCCGTAAGTCAATACGAAGCTTAGTACATATTGAGGCAGGTAGATGGGGGTTGACTAAATAGCTTCATCAGCTAGCCAATATGAGAATCAGATTGTTAGACTCTGATGATGGAGTTGTTACTGTACAGAATACATCAGAATCATCTTTGTTAGCTAAGGTAAAAGCACGGCAATATGAAGATCCTACCTTAGTACGATTGAGAGAGAGCATTCAACAGTATAAAATTACGGCTTTTGAGATTGGAGGAGATGGGGCACTGAGATACCAGGGCCGATTATGTGTGCCTAATGTGGCAGGGTTACGAGAGTGATTATGAATGAGATTCATCAATCCCGATATTCCATCCATCCCGGGTCGACAAAGATGTATCATGATGTAAAGGAGCAGTATTGGTGGGATAACATGAAGAAGTTTATTGCAGAATTTGTAGCCCAGTGTCCCAATTTCAACAAGTAAAGATAGAACATCAGAAACCCAGTGGATTGCTTTAGAATATAGAGATTCCAACCTGTAAATGGGATCTGATTAATATGGACTTCGTTATTAGATTACCTCACTCTTATCATAAGTTTGAATCCATCTCGGTGATAGTTGATCGACTTACAAAATGTGCCCATTTTCTGCCAGTTAAGACAACTTACACGGCTGAAGATTATGCAAAGTTGTATATCAAGGAGATTCTTAGGCTTCATGGTGTGCCGATATCTATTATTTCAGACTGAGGAGCTCAATTTACAGCTAACTTTTGGAGGTCTTTTCAAAAGGTTTTAGACATACAAATAAATCGCATCACTGCATTTCATCCACAGACTGACGGACAGGCTGAACGTACCATTCAGACACTTGAAGATATGCTACGAGCATGTGTTCTAGATTTCAAAGGGAATTGGGATGACCATCTTCCACTCATAGAATTCGCCTCCAATAATAGCTACCACTCCAGTATTAAAATGGCCCCATACGAGGCACTATACAGGAGGAGATGTAGATCACCAGTTGGATGGTTTGAAGTCAGTGAAAAAGAATTATATGGGTCAGATTTGATTCACCAAGACATTGAGATGGTGAAATGGATAGATGAGCGATTGAGGACGGCATAAAGCAGGCAAATGTCTTATTCTGATGTCCGACATCGTGATCTGGAGTTCAAGGTTGGTGATTGGGTTTTCCTGAGAATCTCACCGACGAAGGGTGTTATGCATTTCGGGAAGAAAGGTAAGTTGAGTCCGCGGTATATCGGGCCATATAAAATTCTTCAATGAATTGGACAAGTTGCTTATGAGTCGAATTTCCATCCGAATTGGAATTTGTCCACCTGGTATTACATGTATCGATGTTGAGAAAATGTATTGGAGACCCTTCTCGGGTTGTCCCTATAAAAGATGTACAAATTATAGGGGATCTATCATATGAAGAAGTGCCAGTGGCTATATTAGATCGACAAGTCCGCAAGCTGAGAACAAAAGATGTAGCTTCCGTCAAAGTATTGTGGATGAACAAGAATATGGAAGAAATAACATGGGAAGAAGAAGAGGAGATGAAGTCTAAATACACTTACCTATTCCAGAATAAAGATAACGAGGATGCTAGGGGAATGCAGGGTGCATTAGAAGGTAGAACAACTCTATGAGGTAAGCAATAGCTTGAGAATACTCTTACTTAGTACAAATTGTGATATGCAGATAATGGACAAGTCCATAATGCTTTTCATACCCTGGTAAGTCCATACATTGAGTTAACTAGTTGCAAATTCATCATCCATTTATGGGAGAAACTCGGCCAGAATCCACGATGATTTAAACTCCCCATGAACCCTTACATTCGAGGACGAATGTTCATAAGGGGGGAGGATGTTACAACCCATATCCACACGCATTAGTTCATGCCATATGTTAGTTAACATAAATCATAAATCCAAGAAGGAATTATCTTTGAAATGATAAGAAGTTAATCCTATTGGTCATAAATGATACAAGGGTGTATAAGGGTGATTAACAAGTATTAGAAGTTAAAAGAATCAAGGATGTTGTAACTTGTATTTACGGGTAAACCTAGAGGTGATTAATACACTCAAGAGGTCTTATTTTTAGGTTTTTGAATCATATAATATCCGTATCATAAGTCTTGAAGTCAAACGAGTTATGAGAGAAAAGTTGACAAATGTTGTCACAACTTAGCTTCATAATTCTACTTAAATATTAGGTCAAAAGTTAATAAGATTTAATCCCAATATACTTAAAATTATGGGGTTACATATGCACTAAATTGAAGATCTATGATTCTAGTTTCCAACGCATTAAACCATTTGTCGATACGATCTTTGAGTAGAGAGATATTCGTGTTTTCGCGAGACTGCGCCAAACACCTCTCTTTGGGGCCCACTTAGGCGGTTGAAGACTTTTGAATATATGTATATGATGCCTCCAACCCGTTTTATGTCATTTCATTTCACTATATTCAGACCTTAGAACACTAGGAACATCCTCTAAAGGTTCTCCCAAGATTCAAGACCCAAACAAAGGGCAAACAACACAAATCAACTGTCGGGAATCCCATGGCGCTAGTATGTTTCTTGTTCTTCTTGTTGTTGCTCATTTTTGTGTTGTTACAGATCGTGTGGAAGGTTGTTTTTAGGGGTTTATGTTCTGTAGATATTCCCTCAAGTTCTTAACATAAACCCTAGGTTATTTCAATCCTTCTAAAGTGATTCTAGTACCGGAAAACCCTAATTGATTGCTAGTTTAGCTTCCTTGTTGTTGTGGCAACATTTGAGGGATATTTTCGTGGAAAATTAATGTCAAATTGAAGTTGTTATTTCTGTCTAAAGTTAAGGAACCTCTTACTCTATATGTATTTAATATTATCCAAGTTGCGGCTAAGTCAATAAAGCTAGAACTTGTGAAATATATATCGAAAGGCTTGGTAGTAATGTTATCGGTTTGTGGAATGTTTTGGGAGGTTCAATATGATTAACATTGATGTTTTTTGGGTTGTTTGGTGATTGTTTTCACTTGTGGGAAGTCATATAAATAGGGTAGGTTCTGTCTGTTTTATCGTAAAATAGGTTTTGGTTGGTACATAATAGTTACGACGCTTAAACGTTAACGATAGTGTCATTTCTCCTATTGTAGACTAAAGAGTCATGACATTTGTATAGCTTGAGGTCGGGCAGGATATACAAGGTATGTGAGGCTATTTCTTTCCTTCTTTTTCATGACACCGATTGTACATAATATAATGAACGAGCTTCCAAAGATACTCTGCTCTTAGAAGCTAGCAATACTTGCATTGTTTCCTCTTTTATGGAACGACTACTGTTGATGTTGCTTCTCTTATTCTTATGTTATTAGTGTTGTTGGTACTTCCTGATTCTTATAAGGTTCATAGTGAAGAATTAGTCCTAATAACGTGTATAGAGGATACCGACCTTACGTCACTCCGAAAGGTTTAGCAAGTTATTCCATGAGTCGAGCAAGCATTATATATATGTATCTATTTTACTCTACCGAGCCGCACTATAGTCGGCCGGGTACGGCACCTATTATGCAACCACTGATCAGTTAAGTTTTACCGAGCTCCACGTGGCCGGGTATGATTCTACCGAGACTTATGATGGCTAGATACGTTTTTATCGAGCCTATTACAGCCGGGTATGATATGATGATGATGCCCACAGAGGCGTATGTTTTAAAAGTTTATGTATATATACATATGGATCATGCATTGCATGTCAGTAGCCCTTAGAGGTACCCAGATATTACAGGTTGTATATTCTCTATCCCTGCTTACATTACTGTTTGTACTTATGGTTCCCTGCCTTACATACTCAATACTTTATTCGTACTGACATCCTTTTATTTGTGGACGCTGCATGTCATGCTACATGTCCTGATAGATAGGCAAGCGCCACTCCCCACCACAGTAGGCTATCTAGTTCAGCGGTGATTGGCTAGATCCCTTCTACGGACTTGCCGTGGTCTTGGTATGCACTTTTGTTATAGATATTATGGGTATGCCGGGGCCCTGTTCCGGCAATGTTGCAGCACTTATGTTCCTTTAGAGGCTCATAGACAGGTGTCGGCTCATGTATAGTTTGGTATGCCTTGTCGACTAGTTTTTGTTGTATAGTCTTTCATGGTAGCATGGTAGCTCGTAACTTATATATAGTCTCTTGATTGTCCGGTCATCCCATATTATGTATGTTCATGCCATCATCTGTTATTGTTAGTTGTCCATGATCCATGTCTACCAATTATATTGATCTCGTCGGCCCAGAAAAATAATAAATAAGGTTAGAGAAAATGAACGTTGGTGCTCGGCATGTATGGTCGTGCGCTAATCATGGCCCTCCATTCTGGGTCGTGACAGTTTCGGGTGAGTTTTTAACAAGTTTGGGCATTTCGGCTCTTCGATGATGTTTTGGACGAATGAAGTGTTGTGGGCACATTTTGGAGTGCTTAGTCAAAGCCTCATGTGCGGACTGCAGAGGAAATGTGCGGACTGCAGAAATCCTCTTGCGGCTGCAGAAAGGAGAATCTGCAGGTTGCTGATCTAACTTCGGAAGCTTATATCTTTTAATCTACAAGGAATTTGGAGATGATCCAAAAATAAAAGTTATAGCCCTTTGAGTCGAGTTTCTTGAAAAATAAATAGTTCATCATTTGGATATTTGTACGTAATGTTATGACCAAATTACTCATGCCTGGTAGTGCAGTCACTGCGGTACGACTGTACAATTTGGATAGCGGCTGCGGAACCTGGAATATGTGGACCTACAAAAAATGTGTGGTCAACACAATTGGAGGTCAGATTTTCTACTATATAAATGAGGATTATATTATTATTTCACATTTGGACTATAGGAGCTCGGTTTGTTGTGATTTTTTGTGGGTTTTTCAATAAAAATTTATTTGGGTAAGTGATTCTAACTCGAATTTGGTTAATATACATGAATATATCATTATTTTCATCAATTAATTAGTATTTTGAAATGGAAATTTGGGGGAAAATGTAGAAACTTCATAAACTATAATTTGAGGAGTTGAAGGTCGAGTTGTGATTGGATTTGACTAATTTTGATATGATTGGACTCGTGGTTGAATGGATATTCGGATTTTGAGACATGGGACCGGTGGTTGACTTTTGAGTGTACTTTTGACTTTTGATTAAGGACTTAGTATTTTCTTATGGAATTGATTCCTTTAGCTCGTGTTGATTTCGAATTGTTTGTGGCTTGATTCGAGGCATCCAGAGGTTGTTTCACAAAGCAAGGGCATGTTGGAGTAGATATTTTTACGATTTGAGGTAAGTAACACATATAAACTTGGTATTGAGGGTATGAAACCCCGAATTACGTGTTATGTGGTTGATGTTGAGGTGACACACATGTGAGGTGACAGGCATGTGGGTGTGCACTGTAGTAACTGTGATTTAGTCAATTTCCAAGGAATTGTGTAACTACATTATCTGAACATTTTTACTGAACTCTATGTGTTAGAGAACTTGAGTTGTGATTTATGCTAAAAATCATGTTTAGGCTATATGCTGGTACCATCTGGACCCATAGTGATCATTCTTAGCTATTTAGTTTTTTGCTTAATTGCAGTTATGTAATCAGTCGCATTCATCATTGCACATCATATCTCAATCTCTGTTATTATGTATTGTCACATTTCATATCATTGATTAGGGCTGCATAGTATGAGCGTTGTGAGCCCGAGGGATTGGAGAGAGTGATGACTCTGTGAAGCGAGGGCCTGATTGTGAGTTATATTTATGGGATCGGGCTGCACTCCACAACATATTTTATTTATTTACTCCTGGATCTGGCTTATCATAGTGCTTGGGCTAAAGGAGCCCCTCCAAAGATAGCACACCCACAGTGAGCGTAGTTGATTTAAATTTAGGGATGGATATTCCCTGGGCATGGATCTTGGCCGAATAATTTATATTGAGGGATGGATATTACATGGGCATGGACCTTGCCCGAATAATTTATTTTTTGGGGATGAATTTTCCTTGGGCTGGATGGGCCTGAGTGACTGACTGTCTGTTGATTGATATATATATATATATATATATATATATATACTTTCCTACGTTGGATTGGCCATATACAGTACTGAGTGTGAGGTTGTTTTTATGTTTGGTTGGGCTGGATCTGCCCTGCACAGTGCTAAGTATTGAGTGTGATGAGTGAGAGGGTGAGACCATGAGATTGAGTACTCTGATAGTGTTATTACATGAGTTCATCAATGAGTTACATTATATTCAACATGCACACTTGACATACAGGCATAGGAGGTATTTTCCTCATGTTGTACGGTACCACGTCATTCATGAATTCTCAAATACATTGACATGTAGGCGCAGCGATGTATTTTGCTCATGCCATTTGATAATGAAACATATTATCTGTTGTTGGAAAGTTTTGGAGGGAAAAAATCACAGTTTTATAAACGTACTCGTATTTGGTAATTTTTGTAAAACAAATTGGGTTTTCATTGATATACTTGAAAAACATGCCTATTTGTAGCCTCATTTCCCCCATCTACTGCTCATTTCGTGCTTTACTATTATTTTATAACTTGTAGGGTTAGTTTTTTCGAGCCCGGAAGGATTTCAGAATGAATTGAGATACTTAGTTTCAAGATTAAAAATTTAAGTTGAAAAGGTTGACCGGAAGTTGAGTTATGTGTAAATGCGAAATTGAGTTTTGTTGGTTCTATTAGCTCTGTTGGATGATTTTGGACTTAGGAGTATGTCTGGTTTGTGATTCGGAGGTCTATAGATAAATTGGGCTCGAAATGACGAAAGTTGGATTTTTGGAAAGTTTGATCGGGATTGGACTTTTTGATATCAGTGTAGGATTATGATTTTAGAAGTTGGAGTAGGTCCGTAGTGTCATTTGTGACTTGTGTGCAAAGACGTGATTCGATAGGTTTCGATGTCGTTTGTAGAAATTGGAGATTCAAAGTTCATTAGGCTTGAATCTATATGCGCTTCGTGGTTTTGATGTTGTTTGAGGTGATTTGAGGGCTCGACTAAATTTGTATGATATTTTGGGATTTAATGATATGTTTGGTTGAGGTCCTGGGGCCTCGGGTGAGTTTTAGATGGTTAGTGGATCAATTTTGGACTTGGCATTATGACTAAATACTATTGGTTTTGTTGTTACTGGTTTCCTCTTATGCATTCACGAGAAAGGTCTCGCATTCGCAAAGTATATCTAGAGGCAGGTGAGGAGTTGTTCTTCGCGTTCGCGAAGAGAGTGCCGCATTCGCAAACGTTGGGGGTTGATGTGCATCGTGATCACGAGAGAGATCTCGCATTCACATAAAAGGGTGAAGCAGGCTTGGGCACCAGCCCCTAAGGCATCGTGTTCGCAGACAGGTGGACGCATTCGCGTAGGCCAAGCGAGTCAAGGCATCACATTCGCAAGGTGGTGTTCATGTTTGCGAAAAAGCATTTTTTTTGGCAGTAGAGTTTGTGCTTTCACAAATGCGAGGCTCTTTCCGCGTTCACGAAGAAGGCACACCTGGGTAAAATTATATGCTTCAGAAACGAGGGTTTGAGCTCATAACACGAAAATTGATTTGGGAGCTTGGTGGAAGGCAATTTTTGAAGAGATTTTCACGTGGGTGTTCAGGGTAAGGCTGGAAAATAGGTCGTGCCCGGGCCTAAACGGGCCTCGTGGGTCGGTCTTAAGTGGGCCCGGGCTTCGTGGGCCAGGCTTTAATGTTCCTAGGCTTCGTGGGCTATTGGTAGGAATCGGGCCTGAACCGGGACCACGATCTAATGGTCCCGGGCCTAAGTGGGCCTAGCCTATTTTTAAAAAAAAATTT
>MU726595.1:31489-44012 GCA_026770625.1 Nicotiana glauca | reverse complement strand
CCCCCCAATGGAATGAGCATAACAAGGTGCTAATACCACAATTAAGAAGAAAAAAAATCAAGATGTGCCAAAATACAAGTTATGTATTAATTTTACATGGTATCTATTACAAATTTCATAAATCCTTCAAGGTTCGGAGGAACTTCGGTTGGTGGTGGTGGAAAAGAAGCTTGTTCATCGCCGCTTTCAGGCGAAGCTGCATCCTCCGCAATTTTAGCTAGCATTTCTTTGTAAGTTTCTTCTACCTCTGGTTGTGATTCAGCAAGTCCAAATTTCTTCGTTCTGAACGGATCCAATCTGTCAAAAAGTACTGATTTTTCCAAGTTCTTCCTCATAGACGCTCTATCATCACCGAGTTGAAGTCTTGCTTGTCTGAAAGCGCTCTCCGATGCCACTGTTGAAGCTTGAATGGTTAAAGTGTCTAGGTCTATCCTTGAAAGAATCGGGAAGTGTTTCTCTTTGTTCTTCCACCACTCCAAAATATTAAGTGAGCCATCAGGATTCACTTCCTCAATGCCCTGTGACAAATAAACTTCAAGCTCATTTATTGGTGAACAATCACTAGTACTAGAACCTTAAGAACCCCTGAACCTGGTCCAAGCAGTAAGTGCTCTCACTCCCGCTGCTCTTTTAGATGATTGAGAACTAGAAGAAGAAGGAGTTGGAAAATTTGGTCTAGCATTATCTATTGCAATTTTATAAGCTGTAACGACCGGTGTAGAATTAAGCTTGAATTGGCAAAGTTAGTATTTTGACGAATTCCGGTTGATAGGTGAGATTTTGATCCGAGGTTCAGAATGAAATTTCGAGAGTTGCTGCAGCTTCGTTATGTCATTTTGGACTTGTCTGCAAAATTTGAGGTCATTCGGACGTGGTTTGGTTGGGTTTTTGATCAAAAATGGAATTTGGAAGTTCTTGAGATTCATAGGCTTGAATCCGATGATGATTTGATATTATTTTGGGTGTTCTGAAGGTTGGGACAAGTTTGAATGATATTGTGAGACATGTTGATATAATTGGTTAAGGTCCCGAGGGCCTCGGGTGGATTTCGGAAGGTTAACGGAATGAAATTCGGACCCAAAAGCAATGAAAAGGCTGCTACAATTTCTGCTGCTAAGCTGTCTTTGGACAGCAAATGTGCAGTCGTGGAGCGTACTTCAGAGACCTATATCTTTTTATATATAAGAAATTTTGAGATAATTCAAATAGAAATTTGTAGACCTTTGTGTCTAGTTTCCATAAAGCTAAAGAAATCGTAATTTGGGCATATGTAGAGAAAGTTATGATCGATTGAAGTTGACTGGTAGAGCAGTTTCTCCAGAATTTTCTGATTTCATAGAGCCGGACTTAGAATCTCATATCTTGGGATATATAAAGAGTTATACGGTTTACAACCTATGAAATTAAAGATCTTCGAGTCTAGTTTCTAAATCTTCAAACCGTTTGTCATTTGGATATTTATACAAGACGTTATGTGTGTTTAAACAGAAGGTGTCCGACAAGGAAAAATTTTAATAGGATGTACAACTTGTATAGCACAAGTGCAACAACTCGATGAAGCACGGGCAGATTCTTTAAACACGGATTTGGCTTATTTCTTTCCTTTCTTTCATTTGGCTTGGATGATTTTGTAGAGAATTTCAAGGGGGGTTTCATCAAGCATCGAAGGTGAGTTGTTTCTACTTATTTCCAAGTTAAATACATGATTATTATGTGAACTTAACCTAGAAATTCATGGAATTAAGCCTAAAATTGATGAACTAGGGATTGAGATTTTAAGATTTAAATATGGAATTTGGAGGGCCAAATGGACTCCGATTTTGGTAAATTTGACATGCATAAACTCGTGGCGAGACGAGAAATCCGGTAATGTGAGTTTTGTAATTTTTCGAGAAGTGGCCCCGGGGCTCGGGTTTTGCTAGTTTCGAGATTTTTGCTATATTTTGATTTTTTTGATTGGGTATTTTTCCCTTGGCATATTGTGATGTATTCGCTCTGATTTTGGTTAGATTCGACGTGCGAGGAGGCCAAATTGATGGGCAAAGGCGTCGCGAGCTTGAGATTTCGCCGCTTCGAGGTGAGTAATACTTGTAAATGATATCCTGAGGGTTTTAAACCCCGGATATGCACATCATAGTGTTGTATTGAGGTGACTTGCACGCCGAATATGAGCGCGGGGAAGAGCACTGTTGGGGATTGTGACTTGGTTCGTCCCGGATGTTGATTTTTACGTCGTATTTGACTGAAACTACTTGTTATCATCATAATTTGGGCCGATTCCCATGTTTGGGCTTCGTGCCAACTATGTCAATCCTTCAGGGATTGATATCACTATTTTCGCATTACTTTGCATATTATTTGATCTCGGTCCAGGGTTTTAATACTGTTTTGCAAATTTAGCCATTTTTTATGATTTGAAAACTTAAATGATATCTTACTGAAATTTTGAGCTGAGAACTACTATTTTATTGCTTCCCAAGGAGCTTATGTGAATTTCTGGACTGAGCATGGATTGGGCTGCGCGCTGCAGCAATGTTATATGTGCATTTCTGGATTGACGATGGATCGGGCTGTACGCCGCAGCGGTGTGATATTGATATTGCGCTTGGGCTGTAGGAGCCCCTCCGGAGTCTAAACCCCCACAGTGAGCGCGAGTCCCCAAATAGATCGGGCTGCGCGCTGCAGCAGTCATATGCAATGCATTGCATTCATGCATTGGTTTCTGTTTGTATTACGGGTCATGATATCCAGCACTCTCATTTCATTGGCATCCATGCTACTTTTTGCATTGTTTATCAGATACCCTGGTATTAATTGTTAGTGGAGTGTTGTGCCTGAGGGGTTGACTTATGTGCTGACTTGCACTGTCAGATTACGTATTCGTTTGCTTAACTGTTGAAAAAGATGTTTTCAAAAGAGGTTTTAACTGAGCCAAATATTTTCTAAATGATTTCACGGTTTTACTGATTTCTCAAATGATTGAATTGTTCTTTATAGCATGATGGAGTGCCTTACGTGATTTCTGTTGCTCAGTTGTTATTTAATTTTATTACTCATTGAGTTGGAGTACTCACTTTATTCCCTACACCTCGCATGTAGTTTCAGGTATTCGTTATGCGGTAGCGGGTTAGAGCTGATTGAGGGTTTTGTTATCATAGCTGAACAAGGTGACCACCGGCGTTCGCGACACCAGACTTCGTCCTTTGATTCTAGATTTTATTTTGCATATTATTATTGACCATGTAGTTATGTTTAGTCTTCTTTAGATGCTCATGACTTGTAACACCCCGGTCGGCTGTGTTGGGTTGTAGATATCGATTATTATTGTCATTAAGTTGTATTTATCTATTCATTTATGTTTTATAATTTTGAAAGAGGCGTTGTTGTTCTGTTGGTTGGCCTTGTCTTCACGAGAGGTGCCATCACGACCGAGTTTGGAAATTGGGTCGTGACAAGTTGGTATCAGAGCCTAGGTTACTGGGTCTCATGAGTCATGAGCAGGTTTAGTAGAGTATCGTGGATTGGTACGGAGACGTCTGTATTTATCCTCGGGAGGCTGCAGAACCTTTAGGAAAAAATTCACATTCTTGGAATTCTTATCGTGCATACTTGTTTCAGCTTGAGATATAACTCTTGAAATTCCTTCCACACATCTGTATGCGCACATGAGCGCTCAGTATTACATGTGCCTTGACGGATTGTGGTTCCCCGATCAAGGGGCGAGATGTAATCTTCGTGAGTATGTTGGGCTAGTCTGGAGGACTTGAGGCCGGATCTTGCCTATGGCTTGAGCACTAAGGTGCTGATTGTGTGAGCAAGTGTTTTGAACTTATATGTTCGGTATTGTCCTTGTTAGCCAGAATGGCGGTTGGGTATCCATGTGATGAGTATATTGGTACTGTGAGACGTATCTATATGACTTGGTAGTGACAAAGGAGTCTGCTGGATAATAGATGAACGGATAAGTGATTCGTTTCCTGTTGTGATTTGATATGTAGCCAGAGTTATGGGTGCGTGAAGAATATTTTCATGTCTCCTATTTCGAGTGAAGTATATTTCATGTTACGGTATGAGTTTAGACTCAGGAAGACTAAGTGATTGTGTAATGTGTATGACGGTGGAAGGTATACAAAAATGTTAATTGGGAGCAAAGCAGGTGGGTTATCTCATGCGGAATAATCTATGTAGGTGTGTTCCTTATGATGTTGAGTAGAGAGTTTCTTTTCTACTAACAGGGTGTATGTGTTGAGATTTGAATTTGAGTCTAATTGAGAAAGTTGAGTTGATTGTCACGAGATGAAGGTGATCTTAGTAGTGAAATTGAGGTATTTTATGGTTTGTGTTCCCTAATCTTGTGAAGAATTTTTGTTGAACTAGCTGTAGTAATATGGAAATATTCTTGAGTTTGATGACCTACATAGCCTGGTTGAATTGGAGGAATTTAGTTCTGATAGCTTGATTAGGATAAAATGGATTTCCAAGTGTTCTTGATTGTTTCTACCATGGTTTAAACCAGATACTTTCTACCGGCATGGGAAGGTGTTGTGTATTGTGAGTTCCTGTTTATTTCTTCATTATCGATAGGGTACGAAGGTTTTGGAGTGAGGTTCTATTTAATGTGGGGTTTCCAACTGGTACTGGATTGGTTTGAGTGGTTATGGTGATCGAGAATAGTGTTGTGAGTATACGAGTTGTATAGTATGTTATGCGATTATATCTAGGGTTATTGTTTTGGCTTGACATAGTTTGTTCGGACTTATAAAGTATGTATGTGAGATTCGGGTCTTAAGTGAATTCTGGATGTTAGAAATTGAGCTCCAAGGATTTTGGGGTAAGGTTAAAGTAATGTTTATTATTCACTACAATGGGTTTAATGTGTTTCGGAATAATTGATTCCAATTTTTTTTATGAATTATATGCCCTACCAGTATGAGGGTTCGTTATGTGCTATGAAAAGAAAATATATGAAATTTATTGAGAAGAAGAAAGAAAGGAAATTGAAAATTGCAGTTAGTACAATGTGAAATATTTAAACCGGGTTGTAAGCCGCGGTGGAGGTTATGTAAGGACGACGTCCTTGTGGTAAATATTTTTGAGTTTAAAGTTTCCCTTTGTAAAGTTTAATTCGTACGATAATATTAATAGGGAGTCATGCCAGTTTGGTTGATTTGATAATTCTTGTATATTTTATGTTCATATTCAGCCATTTTCGTGCTGTAAACATTGAGTTTTAGCTTATGAGATGAGTTCCCAGGTGACGTTAAATGTGACTCATTAATCCGAGTAAGTAACAATGAGGTCTTCATGCCTTACATTCTGTTGTCAGTATTGTGAAAATTTGAAATGAGATGGTGGTTAATATGAGATTTATTGATAATGATGGAGTTATTTATGAACAACTATTAAGACCAGAAATATGGTTATGATCATAAAAATGATGCCTTTCATGTCAAGATATCATTGTGATAATGTCGGGCTTGTAATGCGGAGATTAGTGTTTTTGATATACTTGTGGTACTTATTGGGTTGTGGACATGTTGTTAGGAATTGTTTTGGTGTTACTCTGACAGGTGGATAGGCCCAATTACAAGGGAGACTCTGCCGAAATATTTAAAAAATCTAGGAGTTAGTCAAATTTTGGGGACTTAAGAAAGTTGAAATGTTGGAAGAATATCTAAGATCTATATGAAGTCGTTCGGTTCATTTGGTTATGGATTGTGGGGTGTTGTCCCGGCTATGGTGGTAGTTCTTGCGTGTTATGAGAAGAAATGACTTATTACAGGTCCAGGAAAGGCTATCAGCCTAGTTCAGTGCAAGCAGAATCGACCTGAAGTGGGTGAATGGATTTAAATAGGATTATGGGCTTCATATGAGTCAGATGTGTTCATTTCAGTATAGCGCTCCTCAAGGAGGGGTGTTGGAATATCATATGTTGTTCCTTGTTTGTCAATTCATGTAATATTATGATTGTGCCATGTGTGCTATGAAACGGCTTGATAAATTCCTATTCTCTGGGGATGAGTCCATATTAGTTGTGTGAGTTGAGCAGTCCATTCCTAAGTCATTTCCTTATGTATATTGTTCGCGTTATGGCCTATTGGCGCATTTTTGCATCATGTGAGACCGTTGGTCATTGTCTGCGGTGATTGGTTGTCTGAGCAGCTCGTACTAGATGAGGCGAGACTATCAGTATCGGGGACCATTGCAGTGGGATTATGTGAGGTATATTTCATGGCATTTAACAGTATTTGGGTAGTAATGAGGTGATGATTTTAGTCAAAAAGGAGAGAATTAATGTTGGGTTAACTCTGCAATTGGTTATAAATTTCCGCACATCTCCTCCGTTGTGGTGGTATCATCAGTATTATAATAGAATGTATAGGTATATCATCATATGCATTGGGAGTATCAGAGTCGTGGAATTTTGGCTATTAAGGTTTATGGAGTGTCATTGTGGTTAGATGGTGAATTATGTGATGCATGGTGCTAATTCAACAAAGGTACGCAGTCGTGTTCTGGTACCTCGTATGGTAGTTGATACAATGTTTATATACAGGGAACAGGTCTGGCAGAGAATTTCAGGTGTTGGAATTGGGTTATGAGCTTATTGTATGGATAAAAGAGGATATCTGCAAATTTGATCAAACTAATGTGTCCATATGAGTTATGGTAGCATGGGCAGGTACACGAGGTATTAAATAGTGATTTCAGATAACTTAAGAGCAGTTCTTGGAACGTTCGAGGACGAATGTCTATTTAAGTGGGGGAGAATAAACGACCCGATCAGTCGTTTTGAGCTCTAGAGCGTCGTTCAGTGGTTGGAAGTCATGAACAGCTTCATTTCAGGTATCTTGACTTATGCGTATGGTCAGAGTTGAATTTCGGGAATATCGGAGTCAAATTGGAAAGAAAATTTTTATTGCGACAGCCTTAAGTTGAAGAAAATGGCTAAGATTCGAATTTTGAGAAAACGCCCTCAGAATCGGGATCTGAAAATTCTAGCAGGTTCGTATGATGATTTCGGACTTGGGCGTATGTCCGGATTTGGTTATGGATAACCCGTGAGCATTTCGGCGTATATTTTTGAAGTTAGTATTTTAGAAGAATTTCATAAATTTGGGTTAGAAGGAATTTAAGTGTTATATATGTCCTTTTGGGATTCCGAGTCTGGGAATAGCTCTGTGTGGTGATTATGGAGCTGGGAGCGCGATCGGAAGTGAATTCGGATGTTCGGAGGTCATTTTGAAGTCATTTGGCTAAATATAGAAATTTGAAGGTTTTTGAGAAAATTCGACCGGAATTGGAAATTTTGATATCGGTGTCGGAATGCGATTCCGAAAGTTGGGGCAATTCCGTAATGTCGAATATGACTTGTGTGCAAAATTTGAAGTCATTCCGGAATGATTTTGGTAAGGTTTGAGACACTTAGTCTCTTTTAAGGAAGCTTAAGTTGGAAAAGTCAACCAGATATTGACTTATGTGTTAGAGGGCTCAAAATGCGAATTTTATGCTTTGGATAGCTTCGTTAGGTGATTTGGGACTTAGGAGTGTGTCCGAAATATTTTTGTGATGACCGGTTAGAATTAAGCTTGAATTGGCAAAGTTTGTATTTTGACGAATTCCGGTTGATAGGTGAGATTTTGATCCGAGGGTTGGAATGGAATTCCGAGAGTTGCTATAGCTTCGTTATATCATTTTGGACTTGTCTGCAAAATTTGAGGTCATTCGGACGTGGTTTGGTTGGGGTTTTGATCAAAAATGGAATTTGGAAGTTCTTGAGATTCATAGGCTTGAATCCGATGATGATTTGATGTTATTTTGGGTATTCTGAAGGTTGGGACAAGTTTGAATGATATTGTGGGACATGATGATATAATTGGTTAAGGTCCCGAGGGCCTCGGGTGGATTTCGGAAGGTTAACGGAATGGAATTCGGACCCAAAAGAAAAGAAAAAGCTGTTGCAATTTCTGCTGCTAAGCTGTCTTTGGACAGCAAATGTGCAGTCGTGGAGCATACTTCGGAGGCCTATATCTTTTGATATACAAGAAATTTGAGATGATTTAAAAACTAAATATGTAGCCCTTTTTGTCTAGTTTCTAGAAAGCTAAAGAAATCGAAATTTGAACATATGTAGAGAAAGTTATGATCGATTGAAGTTGACTAGTAGAGCAGTTTCTCCAGAATTTTCTGATTTCATGGAGCCGACCTTAGAAGCTCATATCTCGAGATATATAAAGAGTTATATGGTGTACAACCTATCAAATTAAATATCTTCAAGTATAGTTTCTAAATCTTCAAACCGTTTATCATTTGGATATTTATACAAGATATTATGGGTGTTTAAACAGAAGGTGTCCGACAAGGGAAAATTTTAATAGGATGTACAGCTTGTATAGCACAAGTGCAAGGTACAACTCGACGAAGCACGGGCAGATTCTTTAAACACGGATTTGGCTTATTTCTTTCTTTTCTTCCATTTGGCTTGGATGATTTTGGAGAGAATTTCAAGGGGGATTTCATCAAGCATCAAAGGTGAGTTATTTCTACTTATTTTCAAGTTAAATACATGATTATTATGTGAAATTAACCTAGAAATTCATGGAATTAAGCCTAAAATTGATGAACTAGGGCTTGGAATTTTAAGATTTAAATATGGAATTTGGAGGTTCAAATGGACTCCGATTTTGGTAAATTTGACATGCATAGACTCGTGGCGAGACGAGGAATCCGGTAATATGATTTTGTAATTTTTCGAGAAGTGGACCTGGGGCTCGGGTTTTGCTAGTTTCAAGATTTTTGCTATATTTTGATTGTTTTCGATTGGGTATTGTTCCTTTGGCATAGTGTGATGTATTCGCTCTGATTTTGGTTAGATTAGACGCGTGAGGAGGCCGAATTGATGGGCAAAGGCGTCGCAAGCTTGAGATTTCGCTGCTTCGAGGTGAGTAATACTTGTAAATGATATCTTGAGGGTTTGAAACCCTGGATTTGCACATCATAGTGCTATACTGAGGTGACTTGCACGGCGAATATAAGCGTGGGGTACAGCACCGTTGGGGATTGTGACTTGGCCCGTCCCGGCTATTGGTTTTTATGTCGTATTTGACTCAAACTACTTGTTATCTTCATAATTTGGGTTGATTGCCATGTTTGGGCTTCGTGCCAACTATGTGAATCCTTTAGGAATTAATATCACTGTTTTCGCATTACTTTGCAAATTATTTGATCTCGGTCCAGGGTTTTAATACTGTTTTGCAAATGTAGCCATTTTTCATGATTTGAAAACTTAAATGATATCTTATTGAAGTTTTGAGCTGAGAACTGCTATCTTATTGCTGCCCAATAGGCTTATGTACATTTCTGGACTGAGCATGAATTGGGCTGCGCGCTGCAATAGTGTTATATGTGTATTTCTGGACTAAAGATTGATCGAGTTGCACGCCGCAGCGGTGTGATATTGATATTGCGCTTGGGCTGTAGGAGCCCCTCCATAGTCTGAACCCCCACAGTAAGCATGAGTACCCAAATGGATCGGGTTGCGTGCCGCAGCGGTCATATGCATTGCATTACATTCATGCATTGGTTCCTGTTTGTACTACGTGTCATGACATCCAGCACTCTCATTTCATTGGCATCCATGCTACTTCTTGCACTGTTTACCAGATACCCTGGTATTAATTGTTAGTGGAGTGCTGTGCCCGGGGGGTTGACTTTTGTGCTGACTTGCACTGTCTGATTACGCATTCGTTTGCTTAGCTGTTGAAAAAGATGTTTTCAAAAGAGGTTTCAACTGAGCCAGATATTTTCCAAAGGATTTCACGGTTTTACTGATTTCTCAAAGGATTGCACTGTTCTTTATAGCATGATGGAGTGCCTTACGTGATTTCTGCTGCTCAGTTGTTATTTACTTTTATTACTCATTGAGTTTGAGTACTCACTTTACTCCCTGCACCTCGCGTGCAGTTTCAGGTATTCGTTACCCGGTAGCGGGTTAGAGCTGATTGAGGGTTTTGTTATCATAGCTGAACAAGGTGACCGCCATCGTTCGCGGCACCGGACTTCATCCTTTGATTCCAGATTTTATTTTGTATATTATTATTGGCCCAGTAGTTGTGTTCAGTCTTCTTTAGATGCTCGTGACTTGTGACACCCCGGTCGGGCTGTGTTGGATTGTAGATATCGATTATTATTGTCATTAAGTTGTATTTATCTATTCATTTATGTTTCATAATTTTGAAGGAGGCGTCGTCGTTCTATTAGCTGTCCTTGTCTTCACGAGAGGCGCCATCACGACCGAATTTGGAAATTGTGTCGTGACTAAGCGCTATAAATAGTTTGCGCATTTATTTTAAATGAGGCTTATGCGTCCGAAAGTCTAGAAAACTCTTCATTTTCTACTGCTAAACAATGGTAAATAGATTAATACCAATGTTGAGTACCTCCTAATTTTGTAGTAGGATTTAACAAGACAGCAACACTGTAAATAGGGGGAATAGGAAAAAATTATTTTTAAAATTTCTTTCTCATAGAATCAATAGCTTGTTCATAAATTTCCCCACCCTCTGAAAAATAAGCAAACAAATTTGCAAGTTCTGCAAGATAAACTAAACTGTTAGAAGTAGTCGGATAATATTGCCCAAAAAATTCAGTTGTAGCAATATGAAATTTTTCTAGAAAATCTACAAGCATTTTAACATTAGCCCAATTCGCATTTGTAAGGTGCTCATTATTATCACTTACATGAACATTAAACGTTGAGTTTATGGGGTTTCTATGTTCATATGCAAGAACTAAACTTTCATACATGTAATTCCATCTAGTTGGACAAGGTTTAGGAACCTTTCTTTCTCTTAGGCCAAATTCATCGATCTTTTAAAATATTCTCCAAGTATACTTCTACGGTTTGAATAAAAAGGCCAGTTAAGAGCCATTTTAACCTTTTTAATTTTAATATTTAAAATTCTCATACCATCACCCATATTAAATGGCAAATATAACAAATACATTTAACATGAAAAATGTTACTAAATGCAGGATTTAGTGTAGTGCTAAGTAAGGTTACAACATTGTTGTTACTAGTAGCATTATCCATTGAAATTGACATTATTTTATCACTAATGCAAAAATATCTACAAATATCTGTAACCGTACTAGAAATAAACTGCCATGAGTGATGTAAATTAATTATTCTATAAGCAATAATGCTCTTTTGCATTATCCAGTCCTGATCAATCCATTGACTGGTAACAGTAAGATAATCACAGTCATTACCACTTCTATCAATATCAGTAGTAATAGCAACATGGCAATTAATATGAGTAAATAAATAGCGCAAATATTATTCGTATTCATGTTTATATTTATAAATATCTCTCTTTACGGTTATGCGAGGCCATCCTTTATAAGTAGGATTAAAAACTCTTCTAATATAATGCACAAAGTGAGAGTTTGAAGGAAAACTATAGGGTAAGCACATAACAGTAACCATTTTTGCCAATTCTTCCCTATCTTTTCTTGGGTCATAATACAAGATACCACCGGTAACAGTGTTAATTCCCGGTTGAAATTGATTTGGCCCGGTACTAGGGTCAGGCTGACTAGGTAGACTTGTCCCCTCAGCCGAAACTTACATTTGATAATATATAACTTTATCTTGAGGGTGTATCATTATATGTCTCCTCAACACCCCCCCCCCCGAGTAACATAGTGAAAAGTTAACTCTTTGCTACAAGTTTTACATTTAGCTTTATCTTTTCTCTTATTTGAATAAAAAAAATATCCAAACAAGAGATGTTTCGGCCAGTTTAGAAGGTTTTCTAGAAAAAGTAGGGGTAGTAACAGGGGGTCAGATGGGGCATAATTTGGATTAGTTGGGTTAACTTCAGCAACAGGACTAGTGGGTGTATCGTCATCCGGTTGTGTTTCATCTAAATCTATTTCCTGCTCATCTTCTTCATCAATAGTTGAATTACCATAAAAAGAATTCATATATTCATGATCTAAGTGTTCACCACCTCTAACATTATGCACAAATTGACTCTCAGTAAATTGTAATAAAAGTATTATCACTATCAAGAATAGGAGTAGGTGGAGGGCGGGTATGGGGTTTGGGTAGGGGAGCCTGGGAAATTAGAGGAGGAATAGATTGGCCATTAGATTCACCACTCTTGGATTTTCCCTTATTGTTACTAAATATTTTTTTAACGAAAAATCCATCTTAATCATAATTATACAAAGTAAATAAAACAAACAAAAGTATAATATTAAAACTAAAGAGTTGAAACGAGTTTACCGAATTGATGAACAACTTGTTAAAAATTAACTATCGTTGAAGACTTGAAGATTTGAATAATTCAATTCACCAACTTCATAATTTTTCACATAAATTGCAATAATAAAGTAACCAATTATAGAAAAAAAATTAGAGATTGATGATTTTGTGAGAAAAATGAAAGAATGAGGGGGTATTTATAGTCGAAAATAGGAAAAAAGTATAATTATAAAAAGCTTGAGATAAAAAAAG
>MU726595.1:0-30901 GCA_026770625.1 Nicotiana glauca | reverse complement strand
GGGGGGGGGGGGGGGGGGGGGAGGAAGGGTTAAATGGCTATTTTACAAAGCCCAAACGACAATTTTTGCTGGCCAAAATCCATATTTTAAATGTTGCAACGGTTAAAAAAATAATTGGATTTTTAAAAAAATAGTCGTTGGGCCCGTTTGAGCCCGTTTAGGACCGGTTGAACCGGCCCACTTAGCATCCAGTCTCAGGCCTAAACGGTCTTGTCCTAATGGGCTTTTTAACGTAATCGACCCACTTAGCAGGCCTACCCCTGGTCCCGAGCTTAAATGGTTATGCCCATTTAGGCCCACTATCCATATGGGCTCGCGGGCCCGGGCCTAACCGGCCCACATACCAGCCTTAGTTTGGGGAAAGTGATTCCTATCTAATTTTGGTTAAATTCCATGATTATGCATTTGATTTCATCTGGAAAATTAGGAAAAATGAAGAAAAGTTCTTAGGCTAGATTTTTGAGGCTTTGATTGGGATTTTGGTATCAGATTTGAGTAATTTTGGTATGGGTGAACTCGTGGACGAATGGATTTTCAAATTTTGTGACTTTTACCTAATTTCGAGACATGCACTCAAAGGCCAGCTTTTGAGTTGACTTGACTTTGACTTAAAAATTAGTATTTTCTTATGGAATTGATTCCTTTAGCTTGCGTTGATTGTATCGGATTTTTTATGGCTAGATTCGAGCCAGTTGGAGGTCGATTTGCGAGGCAAAAGTATGTTGGAGCAGAGATTTTCCAGGATTGAGGTAAGTAACAGTTCCAAATTTGGTTCTAAGGGTATGAACCCAGATTATGTGTCATGATATTGGTTTTGAGGTGACGCACATGCTAGGTGACGGGCGTGTGAGCGTGCACCGAAGGAATTGGGACTTGGTCCATTCCGTGGAACTATATAGATGATTAATCTATTGATTTTTGAAAATTCTTCATGTGATATAGAAATGGAGCTGCAAGTTGTGTTAGAAATCATTCTTAGGCCATGTGTTGGTACTGAAGGGGCCCTCAGAGGCCGTGTTACATGTTAATTTGTCTGCTGTACTCAGTGTTTGTTTTACTTGCATATCATATCTCAGTCTCTTTTATTCCTTTTTGATACATTACATCACTTCTGTTTGGCCTGATTTTTATGATTTCTGATAGCCTGAGAGACTGGAGAGGTTAGTGAGTGAATTGGGACCTGAGTATCGAACAGTGAGTGATATATGTATATATGTGGATCGGGTTTAATGCCACAATGAGAATTATGGCTATATATGTGTGGATCGGGTTGCATACCGCAACGAGCATTATGGCTATATATATAGGATCGGGATGTATGCCGCAGCGTGTTTCATTAATTTATGCCATGATTGGCTTAATAGCGCTTGGGCTAAAGGAGCCCCTCCGGAGTTTTTACACACCCCCAATGAGCGCCAGTACCTACTGAGTGTGAGTGTCGAGTGCCGAGTGAATAGGAGGGCTGAGTGATTGTTGCCCTGAGAAGATATACCTGACTTCATTATTGTTGCCCTTAGTTGCCATACATCACTGTCTTAAAAATTTCTGAAAGATATTACACTCTGTTTCACTTAAACTTGTCATGAAGTAATTGATTGGACTTAAATTGTCGAACTTGAAAGCATGCCTACTTTCCTATGTTGAGATTACTGAAATTGAACTATATTTTGCAAAACTAGTCACTACTGTAACTTCTTTATTTAGTACTGTCACTTACTAAGTTGGTTGTACTCACGCTACACCCTGCACTCGTGTGCATATCTAGATGTTCTGGGAACGGTGGGTGTTGATTCACTGCGTAATTGACCCTTTGGAGATTTCGAGGTAGCTGCTTGGCGTTTTCGCAGACCTTGTTTCTCCTTCCCTATCCTTCCACTTGTTGTCTTTAGTTTTGAATTATGATAGACAGTTTTTTTTTCTCAAATTCGTGATATTTAGATGCTCATATACTCAGCGACACCCCGATGTTGGGAGTTTTTGCGTTGTGCTTTGGATTTTCTATCATGTTTATGAGAAGTTTTCACTATTTAAACTGCTTAAAATCCATTTTCTGTTAAAATTGTTGGATTTGATTTGTAAATGTCGGCTTGCCTATGTTGATACCCAAATTTTCCCTCATATATTTTAAATATGCATATATATTTTTAAAATAGTGCACATGCATTATTATTAGATTTACAAACATGCACAAATATTTTTATAGTTTTTTTTTATAATTTTAAAGGCTTTAAATTTATTTATTTTTATATTTTTTATACAAATATCCAATAATTATCCATCATACTGTTTTATGATGATTTAATCATCTAAATTCATCATTTATGCCCATATTGTGTTTAAATATTTTAATTGCATTTGCATTTTTAAGGCTAGAACTGCACATTTTGCAATAATTCATATATATGCATAATTACATTATTTACATAAAAATGACTTTCTATAATTTTATAATGTTAAGTAATTGTTTTAAGTCATTTTTCATGCACAAATGATATTTTTATAATTTATTAATTATTTTTATAAATTATTTCTTTGATTTAATTGGGTATTTAAAATCTAGCCCCTGAAAAACTCAATTTCGGACCTATACACTACCCAATTACCCCCAGCCCAATACACCATCCCAACATCAAGTACCCAATATCCTTAACCCGTTAACCAATCCCATGCCCGTTTATTATAACCCGACCCAGAACCCTTGTTTAAGGACCGTTGATCTCTGAAATCAACGGTCCATATCACCCCAACCCTTTTTAATTAACTTAACCCATCTAAACCCTAATCATTTCACCTGGCCCGCCGTCTCTATAAACTCTCTCTCTCTCTTCTTCTCCTCTCTTCATCTCTGAAACCCTAAATTTGTCACCTAGTTTCCTTCCTCGATTCTAACCGGATATGGAATCCCTTGATGATTTTCTTATGTTATTGGTCCTATCTAGCAGTGGCTACTCGGTTATGGTATAACCTAATAGCCTGCCTCACATGGCAAGCCGATTTTCCTATTTTTTGGACCAAATCTGGTTCGAATCTTTCTCCTTTCTTTACCTACTGTCATTCTTCATCTTTCCAACTATGAATCTCTGAGATTTTCTTTAATCTTTGTTTATTCTAAAGCTGTTACGATCCTAAACCGGACCCGGTGGTGATGGCGTCTATCGTGAAACTAGGCTAGCTGACACAAACCCCCAATCCAACTAAACGGTTAATATAAATCATTTAAAGTCATTAATAATCTAAAAATACCAAAATAAAGAGTAGAACAGAATAGTGCATAAACAAACACAACCCGACATAGGGGTGTCACCATTCATGAGCATCTACAATTCGTCTAAGAGTATGAAAAGATAACATAGTCTGATAATAAGCTAATACAAAGAGAAATCAAGATAGGAAGGAGAAGCACTAGGCTGTGGATGCCAAACAGCTACCTAGTCAAACTCCGAGAAAGATTGCTGGAAGACAATCAGCACTCGCTAGTGTGACCCGAGACTCCTAGATCTGCACACATAGTGCATGGAGTAATGTGAGTACGCCAACTCAGTAAGTAATAAAAGTAAAGGCAGTTGAACGATAGGAAAACACGTAAAACACAGCATAATGCTACAGCAAAATAGTATAAATCCAGAATTATGCAATAAAACTGTAAAAGCTCGTAAAAACACCTTAGTTCAGTAAAAACCTCTTTAAAACATCTTTCAGTAGTTCAAATGAGTGATGAAAACAGGGAGAAAAGGATAGAAACATGAATCAGCCCCTTGGGCAAAATACCAACAGAACCAACAACTCATGCTATCTCACAATCACTCGTATCCTCTTCGGGCAATAACATGAAACAAAAACAGTCCCTCGGGCAACATCACATCACACACTAGGTACCCGCGCTCCTTGGGAGTGTGTAGACTCAGGAGGGGCTCCTACAGTCCAAGCGCTATATCAATTACATCTCGTGGCATAATCAACAGGCCTCATAATCAAGAATCAATACAACACTATTGTGGCGCGAAACCCGATCCCATAGTATCCTCACAACATAGGCCCTCAACCTCACTTAGTCAGAAATCCCTCAAGCCACTGGGCAACAGTAAAACATGATGCTCAGTCCAAAATACCATTTAAATATCAAAACAGAGTAAATATGGTTGAGTTATGAAAACAGTAAAATACTTCATGACTGAGTACAAATATGAAGTCGAAACTGTGAGGAATAGTAGTAAAAATTCCCTTAAGGGTCCAAAACAATTGGCACGAGGCCCAAATATGGCATTCAGCCCAAAACATGATAATACTTTTCAAAACACAATGATATCAAACAATGTTCAATCAAATACGTGACCTAACAGTCACACATGATGGACTAAGTCACAATCCCCATTGGTGCATGACCCCACACTCGTCATCTAGCATGTGCGTCACCTCAAAGTAGCACAACAATGTGAAACCCAGGGTTTCATACTCTCAGGACAACATTTACAATCATTACTTACCTCAATCCGGTCCAAACTCTAGCCCGTGATGGCTTTGCCTCTCTATTCGGCCTCCGGATGCTCCAAATCTTACCAAAAACTGATTTATACCATCAAAATATGCTAAGGAACAAAGCCCACCTGAAAATAACCAATTTACATCAAAAATCCCAAAATTGGCCAAACCCAACCCTCGAGCCCACATCTTGGATTCTGATAAAAATCATAAAACTAAAATCCTTACACTCTCACGAGTTCATACATATCATAAAAATCAAAATCCGACCACATATGACCCCTCAATTCCCTAATCAAAGATCTCCAACTTCAAGCCCTAGTTCTCCAATTTTTTACCACCAATTTCCATAAATTTCAAGCCTAATCAGTCAAATAACACCATAGAAACGAGTTTTAGGTTCAACAATCTTACCTCAATGAAGTTCCCTTGAATTCCCTCTTCAAAATCTCCTAAAAAGCTACAAAATCGAATTAAAATAGTGAATAAAGGCTAAAAATTGCGAAGACTATAATTTATATGTTCTGCCCCAACTAAACCGCTTCTGCAGTCACAATCTCGCACCTGCGGTACAGGTGCGCATCTGCGCAAATCACTTAAGCCCTAGGACCGCACCTGCAATCAGAAATCCTGCACATGCGCTATCGCAGGTGCACTTGAACAACCGCTTCCGCAGTTCCAACTCCCATGGACATTCCCGCATCTGCGACCCTCGGCATTTTTGCGAGCCCGCACCTGCAGTCCCCAAGCCGCAGGTGCGGTTATGACAGACTTCAGCAGCTTCAACTGCAACTTTCCAACAGCAACTTCCGGTCAACCATCTGAAATCACCCTAATGCCCCCGGGACCCCAACCTAAAGCATGAACAATTCATATCCAAACTTATACCAATCTTTGAAACACCTAAAACAACACCGAATCAACCAAAAACATCGAATTCAAGCCTAAGGTTCCAAAAACGTCTGAATTCCTCTTTTGATCAAAATGTCTATCAAACCTCGTTTGAATGGCCTGAAATTTTGAACACGGGTCGCAAATGACACAACAGACCTACTCCAACTTATGGAATTCCATTGCAACCCCTATATCAAAATCTTACCTATCAACCAAAAAACGCCAAATTCTAATTTCTTCAATTTAAGTCTAAATCTACTCCGGACCTCCAAAACACATTCTGATCATGCTCCAAAGTCCTAAATCACCCGCGAAGCTATCTGAATCATAAAAACCAAATTTCGAGATCGAATGCTCATATGTCAACTTCCGATTGACTTTCCAATTTAAAGGCCAACTTTAGAGACTAAGTGTCTCAAACCTTACCAAAACTACTCTGGATTTGAACCAACTAACTCGATACCGTATAACATAGATAAACAAAGCAATAAGAAGTAGAAATAGGAGAAATAAAGCGGTAACTCATGAAATGATCGGCCGGGTTGTTATATCCTCCCCCTCTTAAACAAATGTTCATCCTCGAATGGGTCAAAAGACATACTTGAATTCTCAAACAGGTGAGGATATCTGCTCCGCATCTTTCACTCGGTCTCCCAGGTAGCCTCCTCCATGAGCCGACCTCTCCATTGCACTTTCACTGAAGCTATATCCTTTGATCTCAACTTTCGAACCTGACGCTCCAAAATAGCCATTGGCTCTACATCATAAGTCAAATTATCATCTAACTAAACCGTGTTGAAGTCTAAAACATGAGACAAATCGCCAATATACTTTCGGAGCATAGAAACATGAAATACCGGATGCACACTCGATAAGCTGGGTGGCAAAGCAAGCTTATTAGCTACCTCCCCAATCCTCCAAAGCACCTCAAAAGGCACAATGAACCGAGGACTCAATTTACCCTTCTTCCCAAATCTCATAACACCCTTCAAGGGGGTTACTTGGCTGAACAAAACTACACTCATTCCTTCTTCATAAACTTTTAGCACTTTCCCTTCTCTAACTCTTCTTGTAATCACCGATTTTTGTAGTTCAAATCTATGACCACAATGTCACATGGTAGCAACTTTACCAGTTACACCAAGGCTCCCTTTTTTTTAAAGCTTTGGCTCGAAACAACAAGAGAAAGGCACTAAATTCTTCTCGTATCAGAAGATATGTCAACTTTATACTGCTGCTCATTTCTCTTAACTTCAACCTGGGGTGGCGTTTCATTCCTTTTGCTTTCCATGGAATGATATGGCACCATCATCTACAAACTTTTGCATCCCACATCGGAATAGAGTTTCAAGGATGAACACTTTTGGATTATTGCTTGTGCATTGAGGATGAACACTCTTGGATTGTTGCTCATGCATCTTGCGACCCCTTCTGTCTTTTTGTTCTTTCTTAAAGTAGGCCCAAAAATTCAACAGAATGCTCAATCTCTCCCGCAGGAGATATAATCATATTTATCGAGGGCCTTCTACCAAATGTTTCCGAAGATCAAAAAGGGTGTCCTCGAGAAGAGGATTTCTGGAGATGATGCTCTCGAGGTTGTGGCCTTAAAAGTGACTTAGGATCTTTAGATTTTGTTTTTTGCTTCTTTGTTCTTGTGTAAGTATCCTTCATGGATGCCATAGTTATACTTTGTAGTCATTTCTTGGAAGTGTAAAACAATCATTTTGTATCCCTTTCAGCTCATGCTGAATTTTATTCTATCTTTATTCGTGAAAGACTCGATTTTATGATTTCACTGACTAGCCCAAATATCGAGCTTAGGACGTAACAAACCCTTCAGTTTTTAATTGATCAATACAATACCCCTTGAGGTTCTTATCAATCCTCGAGCTGGGTTTTAATGTGAACTTGGAATGTCGGGATTCTCGAGCCCGAATTAGGTGATATCAAGATCTCGAAATGAAATAAATCCTTAGATTTCCTTACAGTCAACTTCTCCAACTTGGGTATCCCTTGGTCTTTGCAGTCGAGCGGGCATTCACTCAAACTTGTAATACGGAGGGCCTTTAGGCCTTTTCGTAGTTCTCGAGTGAGAAATTCCTCAAACTTGGATAGTCCTTGGGCTTAGTAATGTTGATACCCAATTTTTTCCTATGTATTTTATATACTCAAAATGTTCTCAAAATAGTATGTACATGCATATATAAGCATTCCTAAGAGTTTTGGTATTTTTCCCTTATGTTTTAAGGATTTTAAAATCAATTTGTTGTCTATTTTAATAGTACAAAATTTAACACTTATTTCTGGACTATCATTTTTGATGAATAATTTATTATTAATTCATATTTACACCAACATATAATTAGTGTGATTTTTTGCACATTTTTATAAAATTTATTTGGTATTTTGAAGGCTAAATTGTTATAATTGCAATTATAGCCTATTTTCTGATTGATAGTATTTTACAATTAAAAAATTGCTCCCAGTACTTTTAATTAATATTTATATGATTATTAATCAATTTAGTGCTTTTAACTGGTTTTGGAAATTATTTTAACTATTTTTAAAATAAAAAGGGAAGAAATGGTTGTTTAACATTTAGCCTCGTCCATTTCAATTATAACCCCTTTGCAATTTCAATTTTAACAACAATTTAGCCCAATCGCAACCAGCCCAAATTTTAAACCGACCCAATCCATAAAAAACCGACCGGATCCCCCCTTTTAATCTCAACCTTTGATCTAGAAGATTAACGGATCAGATTGATTATTTCCTTTTTTAATTCACAAACGACCCCTAACCCTAATTCATTTTCCTCCTTCAGCCGCCCTTGAACTCCCAAATTCTCTCAAGGCTCCCTGGAACCCTAGCCTCCCCTACGTTATTCCACCATCTTTTCATTGGCGTCCATGACTTCTCAGGCCATGGACAGCCTATACCCACCTCCTATGGTTCCTGCATTCCTGTTGTTAGAAGGATCGAGGCTAGGCCTTGAGGGTCGTCACCCAGTTCTTCGCTGATTCAAAGATTCTGGCCTTGCTCGGGTTCTCTTGGTCTTTTGAGCATGTTTATGACATTATCCGACTTAGATCGGGTATTTTCGAAGCCTTTCTCATCTCTAGTGTTCATTTGCAACACTAAATATTGAGGATCTCTCCGATTATTTTAGATCCGTTATATGTTTGCACTGGTGCTTAAATTTCTTAAACATTTTCTTCGATTTTCTTTCAAAAAAGCATTTCTTTTGATTAGGGTTTCTGGAAAGTTCTTAAAATGTTTTTTTTACTCTTCTTCTTCTTTTTTTCTTGGTGTGAATCGATCCCTGCTATGTTCTTACTTATATGCCTTTCGTGTGTTCTTATATTTGCCTTGTTATGATTTTTTTTATTATGCTTCGTTCTATCTCATACTGGTTTTTCACCATGCTCTCACATGTCTGTCTTATGTGTTCCTCTACTATATTTTACTATTCAGTTTTGATCCTTTGTTTGCCTTTACCGGACTTCGCCTAGATTCTTTCTAGAAGTGTTTCATCGACTGTTTCTTTAAGTTTACACTACCTGAACTCATTTAATTTTCCAGCTTTCTTGAATCTTGTTTCATGTACTGGTTCCTATGTTCTACTTGCTATTGTGCTTGTATGCTTCTCATGAGACTCTGAAAAGGTCTCTGAGCTTATCTCGATAGTTTGCCTCTTCATCTCTGTATCAAATTCGAGTTTAAAAACCCTAGTATTTGGGGGTTTTCTTTGGCTAAATTTGGTCTTATGTTTGGACAAGGGTTCTACTTTGAAACCTTGAACTCTCAGACTCACTTCGAGTTTACGAATTGAATTTGAACCTTTTTCTGCATTTGTGATTTTGAAACCCTCTTTCTTGACATGTCTATGTGTTTTATACGAGAGCTTATCTTTCAAAGGTCTTGCCAACATTTAATTGATTCTGAATTCCTTTAATGTTGCTTATTTGATTGTTATTGATTTTTCCCTAAATTAAAACTTTCCTTTTACCTCTTTTCTAACTCAAGCAAGGCTTTCAATGGGATTCTTTACTGGTTATTTTACTGATTCTCTTTCCTTGTTTTACAAATCAAGTACCACTATGTATTTACCCTTATGTGTCTACCTTGCACGAGGTATTTACTTGATTTCCTTCCTTAAATAACTTCTGCCCATTACCATTTGAATTTGGACTCCTTAATTAAGGAAGTCTATAGGCTGATTGATTTTAATTGGTACATAGTTCCTTAATTATTACTAAACTATGATTCTTGCCTTATTTGCTACACTTGTTTGCAATTATAAATACCCTGCAATTTCATTAACACACACACGATTTTAATCATCACACCTCTCTTCTAAAACTTACACTCTTGCTTCTTGGTTGCAATTTGTCTTTCCTAAACCTACTGTTTCTTCCTACTTGCTCTTCTGAACTGGTATGTCCTACTTTTGATTCAAGCATCAAAATCTAATGTGTTTACTTACAAGCTTTTATGCCCATGCCTAATTTACTACTTTATAGAGTTCAGTTTTAAAATAAATACTTATGTTAGGCTATCTGTTACTGCAATGAATCCCTATCCCCATTCCCTTTTAGGTGCTTGGGTTGTAGTTTAAGACATGGCAACATACAAAGTTGTTGTCATGGATTAAGACTAGGTTCTTTGGATCCTAGCCTCTTTCAATCTCCCATACCCCCATTCCCTTATGTGTATAGAGTTAAGGTATAGCCTGGCAGCCTCTAAATTGTTGTCCATGGCTAAACCTAACCCTTAAAGGGTCCTAACTCTCTAATTTTTTAAGGTGACAAGTTGGTCAGGGGTGTGCCAGCAGCCCAGGTGCTAGGCATGACCACCAACCTGCCCTCCCCCCTCCCCAATTCCCTTTCATTGCACTTACACTTACTCCTAAGCCCTTAGGTCTTGCCCCCCTCTTGTGAGCCTTGCCTTGGGACCTTGAGTTCCCTTTGAACTTGGACACTTGAGGGCTGGCCCTTCCACACTGCACTATAATCTATTCTGCAATAATATTTGGGTTTTAAGCACTGTCTGGAACTCTTGAAGTTCCTTGGAACTTTGACACATCCCAAAAAAGAGAAAGGCTTTGAAAAAATCTGATCCTGGAAGTTGGTTTATCTCATATTATTAGACTTTGAGTCTGGATTAGGCTGATTAGATGTAGATGTAATCACTGATGTATTTTCGTTTATTCTTTTGATTCACTTGGTCTGTAATAAGCTTTGTAATGAACCTTGCAATAACTACTGGGGTATAGTGAAAAGGGATCAGATATAATGCATGCCAAAGGGGTGGATACCATGCCTATAGGGTGTATATTTTCTCAATTCTACATTTTCACGTAGATACCATGCCTATAGGGTGTATATTTTCTCAATTCTGCATTTTCACGTAGATACCATGCCTATAAGGTGTATATTCTCTCAATTCTGCATTTTCAGATAGAAACCATGTCTATAGGATTAATACTTTAAAATGTTGCATTCTTCACATAAATACCATACTCATAGGTTTTCTGCACTTCGTAATATATACCATGTCAATAAATCACTGCTAAAATTCTGCACATCACACAGATAATATGCCTATAGGATTTTTCTGCATTTTTGCACGTGCATCTGTTATTATGAAATTCCACTTATAGGACCTAAAATAAACCAATCATATCAATGACCTGCTTAGAAGATCTCTGCATAACAAAATTTGTAACACCTAGAAAGCATGCCTATAGGAGTAATCGATTGAAATCTAAAATTGCCCACACATCTTTAAAATTAGTAGTAATTCGTTTAAAGTGCTCGCAGAACTTACGATACTGTAACTTATAAATAATTTTTGGAAATCAGTCCGTTCTTCCCCCGTCTTTGAACTAATAGATATCATACATATAGACCCTGTTTAACGCAAATAGATAGTTAGATAATTAATCAATCGTTAGTTGTTCTGCAACTACATCTAAGCAGGACTAATTCGGACTCCCTATCTGGAAAATATGTGGTAGATCAATTCTTCCTACGCTAATTTTAATCAAGGACCTAAACAGTATGTGTAAGACGTGCTAAACAATTCGTTTCTCTAAATGAGTAGGCCTACTTGAGCCTTTAATTGCTTTATCTCCCCATTAAGTGTATTATGTGTTTTTGATTGTCGCCTTAGAATTTTATCCTTTTAAATCACTGAAAATCCAAGCTTCTTCCCTTTAGGATTAGTAATCCTAAAAGCCTCCAGTGCTGATAGGTGGGACGGGTAATAGCACGTTGTAGGTAGTGATACCATTCCACGATTAATACCTTAACAGGGGGAAGGGTAGACATGGAGATGATGATCACACGATAATACTATGCGTACGATTGGTTACCGGTGTTGTGTGGATGATCCATGTGATTTATAAGCCTAGGACCCCTTTCCTTATGTTACTTTGTTTAGTATCAATAAATTCTGTCTTTTCAATTACCCAAAACTCCCGTTTAATTTTTCACTACATTATTCCTTATCCTTCTAATTTTTTCTTCTTTGTTTATTCAATGTCTTGACTAATTCTTGCACTTAGACTCTCCCTCAAACAAATTATAGATTCCAACATGCTTGTTTGCAAACCTTATATGTAAATTTACTTGTATAATTGCTTACATTAAATACACAACATAGCATGGCCAGGAACCACACCAGTGGATCTTGAGGGGTGCCTAACACCTTCCTCTCGAGATAATTTCTAGCCCTTACCCGAACTATGGTTTTCAAATTCAAACCCCTTAGTGTCCTAATGCACTTAATCATTAGGTGGCGACTCTTCAATTCCAAAAAACCAATTCCCAAACGGGAATAGAGTTTTCTTCCCAAATGTCGTAAACCTGATTTCGCAAGAAATAGGGGGCGTCGACAGCATGGCAACTCTGCATGGGACTCTTTAGGCTTTTACCACTTCATGTTATATATGACTTTACTATTTTCTTTACTGCTTTTTTTAATGCCTTTATTTGAAACTGACTTGTCTTTTTGTTTCCTTTTTCTTTAACGCTTTGATTTACTGTTTCCTTCAATATCGTTGTAATATTTGAGCCATTATGAACTTGAAAATACGTGAAAATTTGTTTCATTTTGTAATGCATCTTCAACATCATATTTCACTCGTGCCAAACAAATACCATAGCAATGCTTAATGAGTGGTTGCACTCTTCCGATATTATCTCCCCCCCCCCCCAAATTTGGCAAAGGCATATTTGCGGTAAAACCAGTCGATCAGCGGTGCAGTCGACGGTTTTGTGCCTTTCCCTCTTGAGTTGTCCACTCAAGGGTACCAGTATAGCACCCTATAGAAACCTTACTCTATTTAATTGTTCATATGTCACTGTCAAACCTAGTTGAGTCAGTTATGTTGTCCACATAATGGCTCTTTAAGATAGCCTTATCCAAAGTCCACTAGGTTCCCCTGTAACCCAAACGGACAACACCATATTATGTGCATTTATTTGGAGAACTAAATGTCGTTATGCTAATTATTGATTTAAATAGTCGAGTCCGGTGATGTAAGGAACTAACACTTTATTTTGCAGAAAATGAGGCACGAAGTCCCCAAATTCGGCATGGTAACCAACATTCATCCAAGGTTGATAAGCTGGTGGGAGGACCTTCATTCCAGTGACCGGACTCTCGTCCACAAGTATTTGGGAAACTTACCCTCTTTTTTGGAAATTCAGCCAGACAATAAAATAATAGAGGCTGCGACATTGTTCTGGGATAGTGACATATCAGTATTTCGATTTGGGGACCTTAAAATGACCACCTTGATCGAAGAAATATATGGGTTAGCCGATATTCCTTGGGAGACTCCGAGTTTGCTTATGCCAGAAAACCGCAAGGTTAGGGGTTTCTTCAAAATGATAATGTTGAAGAAAAACTCATATTTGACTTGTTTGAAGGATTCCTATATTCCCTTCTACTACCTGTACGAGAGGTACGGTCATAGAAAGTCCTACCGCACCTATCCAAATGAATTTGCCCTCACATCATTAGGGCATATCCACAAGAGGGTTTTCGTCTTTATGTTCTGCTTCTTAGGAATGATAGTGTTTCCTATAAAGAAGGCTAGGATCCATACCAGACTAGCCATGGTCACCAAGACATTGATGGAAGGGATTGGAGGGCAGCCTTTCAGTATAGTGCCCATGATTTTTGCTGAGATCTACCGAGCTTTGGACAATTGTCATCGAGGAGCCAGTCATTTTGAGGGTTGCAACTTACTACTCCAGCCCTGGCTTATCGAACATCTCTAAAAGGGTCGATATCATCAAGAGCTTCCGCGAAGGCCGTGGAATGATCATATAGCCTTTCACCATCCCAAGAGAATGAACTATATGCCCGACATGTTTGCTCAGCCAGGGGATGCTCAAGGATGGGTAGAGTTGTTGAAAACTTGAAAGAAAACAAGGTGCAATTGATGTTTGAATGGTTCCCCACTGGAGAGTTCATCATCTGCTCTCGGGATGCTACATTCCTTATACTTATTGGTCTGAGGGGAACTTATCCCTATGTCCCTCTCTGAGTCATGAGGCAGGCAGGGAGAAAGCAAGTCATACCAAAAGTCGAGAAGATGAGTCATTTTAGGGCTGATTTCCAAGACGAGGATAGCCCATACAAATGTCAAGCTCAACACATGTGGAACACCAAGATTGTCCTGGAGAGGGATTCAATAGAGCCTGGCAGGTATCATGCAGGCTACACCTTATATTATCCAAGTTGGCTAGAAAAAGATCATACTGGGTTAGGACAGCCCGGGTCTGTTCGAGGTCACAGGGTCATCAACGAAAGAGCTGAGATACATGTTAAGTACAATCAGTTGCGCAAAAGGATCAGGGAGTGCGAGAGTGAACATCAGGAAATCCAAGAAGCAAATCAAAATTTGATCAAGGAATGGAAGGATATGGCTGTCAGAGCCATCAAGCGCCTAGGGCACTTGGAGAGAGGGTTAGTAGAGCTGGAAGGGAAATTCATTTGGAGAATCGAGAATTGCCAAAATGTCGAGGAAAACGAAGGAGGACATTTGGCTAGGGCTTATCTGCTGCTAGGATTGTGTGAGCTAGTGACGTTGTTCGATGGAGCCAAAGATGCCGAGTCTGGGGAAGGTCCTTCTGGGACCAAATAGTCAAGAGTTTCTTTTCTTTTTTCCGCTTTGAAATGTAATAAGGCCAATGGCCACTAGTAACATTTTTACTTTATGCAATTTTATTGTCATTTTGGGATTCATCTTATTTTCATAAATAAAATGAGGCATTTAGCATTATAAGTTCTCCAAGTCAACTTGTCGCTAGGCCTACCTCGGGCACAACGAGGCACCCAATTTAGGACACGGAATATATTTTTATGCTCTGTGTTTAAATATTACAATATTTTTTACAGAATCCGTACTAACTTGTTACCTTTTGTTGTTTTTACTTTTATTTTTATTCCCCTCCCTAAAAGGTAGTTCGTGCATTCTGGCATCGTCATCCTACTCCACAAGATCTAAGGGCCCTCCACCTCCACCTTCTCTAAGTCCTATAAAAAACAAGGGCAAAGCAAAAAATGGAAGATTTGAACAATGCCAGAAAGGAGAATTCGGTTGAAAGGGTAGAGGTTCCTCAGGGTATTCAGGTATCCAAAGAAAGTGCCGCTCAGCTCGAACAGAAGTTACTGAAATTTCAAGAAGAACTAGACCAAGTTTGGAACTTGGCGAGTCTGTCATTCTCCCTCACTACTCCCGACATCAACTTTCCCAATGCTCAACACCCCATGCCTTCACAGAACATCCCGAAGCCGCAGAAACAACCCGCTACTCATCAAAATTGCAATACATACCACAACAACACTCCACTCCTCATCCCTGAACCATCAAATGATCATCCCCACGATGCTCCCATCTATGTGAAAACACTACCACAATACACTCAACCCATTACAAACACACCGAAGTTTGATGACAAAGACTCTCTCATCAAAAACCTGGCAACCGAGCTCAAGAAATTGACTAGCCGAGTCCAAGGCATCGAAGGAAACAAAGGCATTGAAGGGCTGAATTATGAGGATCTTTGCATTCAGCCATACATCAAACTTCCCGAGGGGTACAAACCTCCCAAGTTCGAAATGTTTGACAGCTCGGGGGATCCCAGAGTCCATCTGAGGACATACTGTGATAAGCTGGTCGGCGTAGGAAGAGATTAGAAGATTCGTATGAAACTCTTCATGAGAAGTTTGGAAGGCGATGGGCTATCTTGTTACATTAGCCAAGATCCCAAGAACTGGACGAGTTGGGTTGGAATGGCGTCCGATTTCATGGACAGGTTCAGTTTCAATACAGAAAATGCACCAGATATCTTCTACATCTAGAATTTGAAAAAGAAACCTACTGAGACATTCCGCGAGTATGCTACTCGATGGAGATCCGAGGCTGCTAAGGCCAGGCCGGACTTAGAGGAAGAACAGATGAACCAATTTTTCGTCCGAGCTCAAGATCCGTAGTATTATGAGAGGTTAATATTGATAGAGGGCCAGAAATTCTCCGATATCATCAAGCTAGGAGAAAGGATTGATGAAGTCATTAAGAGCGGTATGGTCACTAATTTTGAAGCACTGCAGCCACCAACAAAGCCCTACAATCTGGTGGTGCGTGAGTGTTGTGATGTTTGCACGGAGAACCAAGCCCCCAGTAAAATACCAAGCCTACCCGGTACCTCCTCTCACATACCATCCTATCCCCAACTACCAAGCACCTCCGCCCTCTTACCAAATTCCTGCTTACCAATCATCCCCCTCCCCCACATATCAACCTAACTCACTAAGATATTCCCAACCTGCACCCGTCTCCCTAGCTTATAATTCTCACTACCAATCACTTCTCGCCCACTAAAACTTCCCCATGCCATGCCCTAACTTCGACCATAGACCTCCCAAGCAATACACCGCCATCACCGAGCCAATCGACCAACTAAATGAAAGACTCAAAGTAGCTGATTACATCACCCCAATCCCTGCCACAACTCCAGATAATCCTTCCCAATGGGTCAATCCAAACAAAACCTGTGCATATCATTCCGGCATGAAAGAGCATACTATTGATGAGTGACGATCTCTGAAAGATAAAATCCAAGCTCTAATTGACAACAAAATCATCTTGACCAAGGAACCTGCTCCTAACGTTTGCAACAATCCTTTGCCTAATCATAAGGGTGGTGGTGTGCATATGATCGAAGTAGAAGATGATAGGGACCCCAAGGGGTCAATTGGATTAATTGCCAAAAGTGACGAGCCCAAGAAACCAACTGTCACATTGAATCCAATTGTATTCCAGATCTAGCCCTCTGGGAATGCTGAAGTAAACATGTTTGTGCCTCTCGAGCTTGAAACACCGTCATCTAAAAGGACAACAAAGCCAATTGAGGTGGAGTTTGGGTCTCCAAAAATACCATTCGAAGTTGTTGTATTGCCACTCAAAAAGAGACTGCCTATTCCTGTAGCGATGTCAGCCATAACGTCGTTCCATACACATGCCATACCTTGGGATTACACCGCCGAGTCAAGAAGGAAAGGAAAAACAAGGTCCGGAGAAGCAATTGCAGCGCAGGTTATGACCAGAACCGACAGCATTTATACTCCGAAGCACTTAGTTGAATCAAGTAAGCATGCCTCTGGACGGCCTATTGAAACTGAGCCTGATGATCTCTGGCGGAAGATATAGGTAAAAGAATACTCAGTTGTCGACCAATTAAACAAAACACCAGCACAGATCTCCATTCTATATCTACTGCAAAGCTCCGAGACATACAAGAACGCCCTGATGAAGATACTGAGCGAGGCATACGTACCCAGCAATATAACTGGAGGAGAGATGGAAAACATGGTCGGGCAGGTATTGGAGAGTCATAAAATCACTTTCCACGAGGATGAGTTGCCCCCTGAAGGTTTAGGCCACAATAAAGCGTTACACATCACTGTGCAATGCGAGGACTATTTCATCACCAGGACTTTGATTGATAGAGGGTCCAGCCTCAACATTTGTCCACTGGTGACCCTCACAATATTAGGGAAAAGTCTGCATGAAATCAAGGATGGGGCTATCAACGTCAAAGCTTTTGATGGCACCCAAAGGTCCACTATTGGGGAAATCAGTTTATGTTTGCAAATGGGGCCGACTTGGTTCGATGTTAATTTTCAAGTAATAGACATCCCAGCATCCTACAACTTACTACTAGGACGACCTTGGATCTATGCCGCTGGATCCATAGCCTCAACCTTGCACTAGGTAGTGAAGTCCGAGTGGAACCACCAAAAGGTGATTATTCATGATGACGGGAGTAACCCCATATACAATCATCAAACCATCCCAGCAATTGAAGAAAGAAGGAAACTAGGAGGAGAAACCTACCACCAGATTGAGCGAGTCAAAGCCGTGGACAAAGATAAGTGGTGGGATAACAAGATAGAGAGTATACTAAACTAGAGGGGGTATGATCCTGGCAAAGGGCTCGGCAAGAACCTCCAGGGAATCCCCAAGCCTATCAAACTGAAGAAGCATGGCACCACTTTCGGGTTAGGGTATGGATACACTTGGCAAGAATTCAGGAACTGGTCACCAACATGGCGCGGCCCTTACTATCCGCTGGAGCACCCGATACACCGCCTGGAGAAGACATCCTATATGGGTCAGAGGAAGATGAAACATTGGCCGCAATGAAGAACCTATTTTTGGAAGATGACGATATGGACTGTCACATCATTCTCGAGGACGAAGGGGAGGAAGGACCTTCCATACAGGCGGTGAGCCGAGGGGAGCGCCTCAACAATTGGTCCACCAGAACCACCAAGGCCCAGAGAGCTTCAGGGTAGCAAGGCTGAACAAAGCATTATGCATTATCTTTTACTTTTCGCTAGTTGATTTCCCTTCAGTATTATCTTTGAATTTTGAAAGAGCTACGATGTTCAAAACAATTTTGGCATTTATCAAAGCATTTTAGTTTATTATATAAGTCTCGCTCTTATTATTTCTTTTTCTCTACCATTTACTTTACTTTTACACAATATTACTATTACTTATCTTGATGAACCGGCAAATGTGACATGCGACGAGATAACACAACAAACGGATATAGACTCAAAAGAGGATGAGATACCAGAAGAGGTCGTTAAAGAGGTTGAGGAATTTGAGAATAGACCTAACTCTAACGTGGACGAAACCGAGGTCGTCAATCTGGGGGGACACAGAGAATGTCAAGGAAACGCGCATCAGTGTTCACCTGTCACCGTGAGAAAATGAAGTGTACACAGAGTTCTTAAAAGAATATGAGGACATATTTGCCTGGTCATATGATGATATGACCGGTATCAGTACATATATTGTAGCTCACAAATTGCTAATAGATCCAACATGTCCGCTGGTAAAACAGAAACTTAGAAAGTTCAAACCAGACATGAGTTTGAATATCAAGGAAGAAGTCACCAAGCAAGTCAAAGCCAAGCTCCTCAGGGTAGTGGAGTACCCGACATGGTTAGCCAACATTGTGCCAGTACCAAAGAAGGACGGGAAGGTTAGAGTCTGTGTCGACTACCGGGACCTCAACCGGGCCAGTCCGAAAGACGACTTCCCATTGCCAAACATACACATCTTGATTGATAACTGCGCCAAGCATGAGCTGCAGTCATTCGTTGATTGTTTTGCTGGGTACCATCAGATATGGATAGACGAAGAAGACGTGGAGAAAATAGCTTTCATCACGCTGTGAGGGATCTATTGTTACAAGATGATGCCGTTTGGATTAAAGAATTCTGGGGCCACCTACATGAGGGCCACGACTACCATTTTCCATGACATGATACACAAAAATACAAGAGAGTCGCTGACCACATGGAAGACTTGAGGAAGTTCTTTAATTGATTGAGAAGGTACAACCTAAAACTGAATCCCGCCAAGTGCGCATTCGGGGTTCCTACCGGAAAACTGCTTGTGTTCATCGTAAGTCGACGAGGAATAGAACTCGATCCGTCAAAGGTCAAAGCCATTCAAGAATTACCACCTCTAAAGAATAAGACAGAGGTTATAAGTTTCTTGGGAAGACTCAATTACATCAGCCGGTTCATATCCCAGTCCATCGTCATTTGCGAACCAATCTTTAAGATGTTGAAAAAGGACGCTGGCACTAAATGGACTGATGATTGTCAAAAGGCCTTCGACAGAATCAAGGAATACCTGTCAATGCCGCCAGTCCTGGTCCCGCCCGAACCAGGTAGACCACTGTTGCTCTACCTTGCAGTGCTTGATGGAGCATTCGGCTGTGTTTTATGACAACAAGATGAAACGGGGAGAAAGGATCAAGCCATCTACTATCTCAGCAAGAAGTTCACCCCATACGAGGCCCGGTATTCCCTGCTAGAACGCACTTGTTGTGCTCTGACTTGGGTAGCTCAGAAGTTGAGGCATTATTTCTATGCCTATACTACTTATCTTATATAAAGGATGGATCCACTAAAGTACATCTTTCATAAGCTCATGCCCATGGGCAAGCTAGCCAAATGGCAAATCCTACTCAGTGAGTTTAATATCGTCTACGTGACTCAAAAAGTAATCAAAGGACAGGCACTAGGCGATCATCTTGCCAAAAACCCCGTGGGTAGAGAATACGAGCCTCTAAAGATGTATTTTCCCGATGAGGGGTTTTTTTTTATAGGAGAAGACATCACAGAATCCTATGATGACTGGAGAATGTTTTTCGATGGAGCAGCAAACTTTAAGGGAGTTGGCATAGGAGCAGTCCTAGTATCAGAAACAGGTCAACATTATCTGGTGTCCACCAAATGCAGTGCACCAACAACATGGTCGAGTACAAAGCCTGCATCTTAGGGCTCAAACTAGAAATTAATATGAACATTCGGGAGTTACTAGTGATCGAGGATTCTGACTTGCTCATATATCAGGTTCGAGAAGAGTGGGCAACCAAGAACTCCAAAATACTCCCATACTTGCATCACGTACAAGAGTTGAGGAAGAGGTTTACAAAGACAGAATTCCGGCATGTCCCAAAGTTCAGAATGAGTTCGCTGATGCACTGGCCACTCTATCATCCATGATTCAGCATCCAGATAAGAACTTCATCGATCTTATCCTGGTAAAAATCCAGGATTAACCTGCTTACTCTACTCATGTCGAGGAAGAAGCAGACGGAAAACCATGGTTCTATGATGTTAAGAAATATCTGTCAATGGGAGAGTATCCAGAACTTGCAAACACTACACAAAAGCGCACACTGCGGAGGTTCTCCAATCACTTCTTTCACAGTGGAGGAATCCTGTACAGGAGGACTCCGATTTGGGATTACTAAGGTGTGTCGAGGCAAAGGAAGCATCCAGGTTGTTGTAGGAGGTTCATGTAGGGACCTATGACCCGCACACAAATTGTTTCATCTTAGCCAAGAAAATACTCCGAGCTGGTTATTTCTGGATGAGTATGGAGATAGACTGCATCCAGTATGTTCAAAAATGTCATCATTTCCAAATCCATGTAGGCATGATAAAGGTGCCTCCTTATGAGCTCAGTTCAACAAGCTCACCATGGCCGTTCGACACTTGGGGAATGGATGTAATCGGACCTATCGAGCTTGCCGCATTAAACGGGCGCATGTTCATTCTAGCGGAAATTGATTATTTCACCAAATAGGTTGAAGAAGCATCGTATAAGGCAGTGACCAAGAAGGTTGTGGCAAACTTTGTTCGCAATCGTATCATTTGCCGATTCGGCGCCCAGAGTCAATCATCACTGATAATGGTTCCAGTCTCAATAACGACCTGATGAAAGCGAAGTGTGAAACTTTCAGGATCAAGCACAAGAATTCTACAACCTACAGACTTCATATGAATGGAGCTGTAGAAGCAGCCAACAAGAACAAAAAGATACTAAGGAAAATGATAGAAAAACACAAGCAGTGGTATGAGAAGCTATCATTTTCTCTATTGGGACACCGTACCACCGTCCGCACATCAACTGGGGTGACTCCTTATATGTTGCTTTACGGTATCGAGGCAGTCATCCCAGCCGAAGTAAAGATTCCCTCCCTAAGAATTATGCAGGAAGCAGAACTTGAAGATGCAGAATAGGTAAAGAGTCGCTATGAGAAATTAGCTCTTATAGACAGGAAAAGACTGAATACAATTTGCCATGGTCAGCTTTATTAAAATAGAATGACCAGAGCCTTCAACAAGAGAGTCAGGCCAAGACAGTTCGCGCCAGGGCAGTTAGTACTGAAGAAGATTTTTCCTCACCAAGACGAAGCCAAAGGAAAGTTCTCTCATAATTGGCAAGGTCCGTACATGGTTCACCGGATTCTAATCGGAGGAGCACTACTCGCAAAAATGGACGGAGAAGTTTGGCCAAAGACGATCAATTCAGATACAGTGAAACGATACTATGTGTAACCACTATGATTCCATTATGATGTAATTTGAACAACGCCTGACCTGATTCCCGTTTAAGAGGGGATACGTAGTCAGCCCTATGGGTTCAGTCACAATTCAATAAAATTTCATCCTCCCCCCCCCCTCCGATATTGGAAACTCAGGCAAAATTTTGAGGAGGACCCTCAAAATTTCAAAGTCAACTTTCAGCCATTCGTCGCCCACAACCGTCAGAGGCACCAGCCCAATAAACTGGGGCGGAATTTTGAGGAGGACCCTGAAAATTCCAGAGCAAAAGAGGTCGCAATGTCTCGAACCGCGTCACAATCGTCGGTTCATCTAAAAGAAAATCATTTTTAATTATGTGTTTACATCATATTTTACTAAATCATGCATGGCTACTATCAAATTGCTTTGTTTAGCGATGCTACCCCTCAATGAAAACGAGCCGAGTAGGACGAGCGCAGTCAACGGGAAGATGAACTAACCTTCCCTCCTAACAAAACTCACAATCTTTCTTTGAATACAGGCACCCCAAAAACATAGAATCATCGGATACGATTACAAACTCACACTTTTTAGGAATACAATTCTCAGGATCATCACCCATTTTCGAGCGCTATTTGCACGCAACGTCCCTAGAAACCACAAGGACAACTAACTGTTAGCTATCCCTCTCAGCTAAGAGATTTCGTTACTTTTCGTCTTTATTTATTGCATTGCATAAGGCTACCTTTCTTCCTTCCGAGACTAAGCACTGCCTCCATCCTGCATTTCCTTGCATTGCATAAGGCTACCTTTCTGCCTTCCGAGACTAAGCACTGTCTCCATCCTGCATTTCCTTGCATTGCATAAGGCTACCATTCTGCCTTCCGAGGTTAAGCTCTACCTCTATCTACATGGCTGAAAGATCGCCAGCTTTATTTAAATCCTGCATGGCTGAAATATCGCCACTTTATCTCTCTTGCATGGCTGAAATACCGCCAACTTTACTTACGTCTTGCACCGGCTGAAATATTGCCAAGCTTTATTTAAATTTCACATCGGCTGAAATATCGCCATTTTATATTAAAGCTTTGCATCGGTAGAAACATTGCCAACTTTATTTATATTTTCTACATCGGCTGAAATATCGCCAGCTTTGTTTAATTCTCTTTATCGGTAGAAAGATCCCCAGTTTATGTTTAAACCTTTTTCGGCTGAAATATTACCGTTTTATATTTATGCTTTACATCGGCTGAAACCGCCAAATCTTGCATTTTCTTGGGCTAAAATACCGCCAAATCTTGCATTTTCATAGGCTGAAATACCGCTAAGCTGTCCAAGGGCGTCATTGTTCGGAGGCACCCTTTTCATAGCCCGAGAATGCCATGCCATAGCCTAAGGATCCCGCTTTATATTCTGCACATCATTATTCAAAGGCATCATGGTTTGGAGGCACCATCATCATAGCCCGAGAACATCATTTCATAGCCTGCGGATCCTTTATTATGCGATTCATAGCCCAAGACATCATGGTCTGAGGACGTCATCCTAAGCGTCTAAAGACAACATTCATGGTCCAACGGGAACTTGCATCACGTTTAAATTCCGCACGATATGCTTGTATTACTCAATTGTAGGTACATCTGCTGTAATGACCATTACAGCAGGAGCGATCTCGCTCCGGTTCTCGCAGCCCATCAGTCCCTGACCACCCTTCCCAACCTAAATATTGCGTCCGTATCTTCAAAAACCTCCATCAACATACTCCGTCGATGTATCCCGAACTATATATGACCTGATTCCTGTAAAACCAGGGATATGTAGGCAGCTCAGAAACTAGAGCTCGGTCAAAACCTTTGCAAGTCGTCTCTCTCAGTCAAAATCGGTCATCATATCTTTACCCGACAACTCTTTCATTCTTCCCGAGTGAAGAGGGGCAGCTGTTGATACCCAATTTTTCTCTATGTATTTTATATACTCAAAATGTTCTCAAAATAGTATGTACATGCATATATAAGCATGTCCAAGAGTTTTGGTATCTTTCCCTTATTTTTTAAGGATTTTAAAATCAATTTGTTGTCTATTTTAATAGTACAAAATTCAATAATTATTTTCGGACTATCATTTTTTATGTATAATTTATTTTTATTTCATATTTATACCAAGATATAATTAATATAATTTTTTTGCACATTTTTATAAAATTTATTTGGTATTTTAAAGGCTAAATTGCAATAATTGCAATTATAGCCTATTTTCCGATTAACAGTATTTTATAATTAAAAAATTGCTCCCAGTACTTTTAATTAATATTTATATGATTATTAATCAATTTAGTACTTTTAACTGGTTTTGGAAATTATTTTAACTATTTTTAAAATAAAAAGGGAATAAATGTCTATTTGATATTTAGCCTCGTCCATTTCAATTATAACCCCTTTGCAATTTAAATTTAAACCACAATTGAGCCCAATTGCAACTAGGCCAAATTTTAAACCGGCCCAATCCATAAAAAACTGACCAGATCCCCCCTTTTAATCTCAACCATTGATCTAGAAGATCAATAGCTCAGATTGATCATTTCCTTTTTAATTCACAGACGACCCCTAACCCTAATTCATTTTCCTACTTCAGCCGCCCTTGAACTCCCAAATTCTCCCAAGGCTCCCCGGAACCCTAGCCTCCCCTACCTTGTTCCACCATGTTTTCACCGGCGTCCATGGCTTCTCAGGCAATGAAAAGCCTATACCCACCTCCTATGGTTTCTGCATGCCTGTTGTTCGAAGGATCGAGGCCATACCTCGAGGGTCTTCACCCAAGCCTTCACTGATTCAAAGATTGCGTCCATCTCCAGCCTTTCTCTAGTGTTCTTGGTCTTTTGAGCCTGTTTATGACATTATCCGACTTAGATCGGGTATTTTCGAAGCCTTTCTCATCTCTAGGGTTCATATGGAACCCTAAATATCGAGGTTCTCTCTGATTATTTTAGATCTGTTACATGTTTGCACTGGTGCTTAAGATTCTTAAACCTTTTCTCAGATTTTCTTTCAAAAAAGCATTTCTTTTCGATTAAGGTTTCTGGAAAGTTCTTAAAATGTTTCTGACTCTTCTTCTTCTCTTTTTCTTGGTGTGAATCGATCTCTGCTATGTTCTTACTCACATGCCTTTTGTGTGTTCTAATATTTTCCTTGCTATTAATTTTTTTTATTATGCTCTGTTCTATCTCTTACTGGTTTTTCACATGCTCTCACATGTCTATCTTATGTGCTCCTCTACTGTATTTTCCTATTGAGTTTTGATCCTTTGTTTGGCTTTACCGGACTTCGCCTGGATTCTTTCTAGAAGTGTTTCATCGACTGTTTCTTTAAGTTTACACTACCCGAACTCATTTAATTTTCAAGCTTTCTTGAAACTTGTTTCATGTACTGGTTCCTATGTTCTACTTGATATTATGCTTGTATGCTTCTCATGAGACTCTGAAAAGGTCTCTGAGCTTATCTCGATAGTTTGCCTCTTTATCTCTGTATCAAATTTGAGTTTAAAAACCCTAGGATTTGGGGGTTTTCTTTGACTAAATTTGGTCTTATGTTTGGACAAGGGTTCTACTTTGAAACCTTGAACTCTCAGACTCAATTTGAGTTTATGAATTGAATTTGAACTTTTTCTGCGTGTGTGATTTTGAAACCCTCTTGCTTAACATGTCTATGTGTTTTATACGAGAGCTTCTCTTTCAAAGGTCTTGCCAACTGTTAATTTATTCTGAATTCCTTTAATTTTGATTACTTGATTGTTACTGATTTTTCCCTAAATTAAAACTTTCCTTTTACCTCTTTTCTCACTCGAGCAAGGTTTTCAATGGGATTTTTTACTGGTTATTTTACTAATTCCCTTTACTTGTTTTACAAATCAAGTACCACAATGTATTTACCCTTATTTGTCTACCTTGCACGAGGTATTTACTTGATTTCCTTCCTTAAATAACGTCTGCCCATTACCATTTGAATTTGGACTCCTTAATTAAAGGAAGTCTATAGGCTGATTGATTTTAATTGGTACATAGTTCCTTAATTATTACTAAACTGTGATTCTTGCCTTATTTTCTACACATGTTTGCAATTATAAATACCCTGCTCTTTCATTAACACACACACGATTTTAATCATGACAACACTCTTCTAAAACTTACACTCTTGCTTCTTGATTGCAATTTGGCTTCCCTAAATCTACTGTTTCTTCTTACTTGCTCTTCTGAACTGGTATGCCCTACTTTTGATTCAAGCATCAAAATCCAATGTGTTTAGTTACAAGCTTTTATGCCCATGCCTAATTTACTGCTTTATAGAGTTCGGTTTTAAAATTGATACTTATGTTTGGCAATCTGTTACTGCAATGAATCCTTATCCCCATTCCCTTTTATGTGCTTGGGTTGTAGTTTAAGACATGGCAACATACAATGTTGTTGTCATGGATTAAGACTGGGTCCTTTGGATCCTAGCCTCTTTCAATCTCCCATACCCCCATTCCCTTATGTGTATAGAGTTAAGGTATAGCCTGGAAGCCTATAAATTGTTGTCCATGGCTGAACCTGACCCTCAAAGGGTCCTAACTCTCTAATTTTTTAAGCTGACAAGCTGGTCAGGGTTGTGCCAGCAGCCCAGGTGCTAGGCATGACCACCAGACTGCCCTGGCTCCCCCCACCCCCAAATTCCTTTTCATTGCACTTACACTTTCTCCTAAGCCCTTAAGTCCTGCCCCCTCTTGTGAGCCTTACCTTGGGACCTTGAGTTCCCTTTGAACTTGGACACTTGAGGGCTGACCCTTCCACACTGCACTATAATCTGTTCTGCAATAATATTTGGGGTGTAAGCACTGCATGGAACTCTTGAAGTTCCTTGGAACTTTGACAGATACCAAATAAGAGAAAGGCTTTGAAAAAAATCCGATCCTGGAAGTTGGTTTATCTCATATTATTAGACTTTGAGTCTGCATTAGGCTGATTAGATGTAGATGTAATCACTGATGTATTTTCATTTATTCTTTTGATTCACTTAGTCTGTAATAAGCTTTGTAATGAACCTTGTAATAACTACTGGTGTCACGACCCCAATCCCAATCGTGATGGCACACAACACAGCTGTTAGGCAAGCCCGACCATTTACACTCTCAACCCAAGTATGAAGCTCAAAACCAATTAATTAAATATTATTTAACAATAGTGAAGCTAAAGTTTAACTGGTAGGTAGAAATAATCTGAGTATCAAACAATAATACTGAATACACTCCCAAAGACTTGGGGGTCATGAGTCTAGAGCCTCTAACAATACAGTATGACAAGACTCCAATTAATACAATATCTCAAAACTGCGGAAAGATAATATAAGGGATAGGGAAGGAGTCGGGTCCTGCGGACGTCAGGCAGCTACCTCGACAACTCCAGATAAACTCTGAAAAATCAGCAAAAGCTCAGCTAAACTCCCGGGATACCTGGATCTGCACATAAGGTGCAGGGAGTAAAGTGAGTACTTCCAACTCAGTGGTAATAGACATATATAATGACTGAAAGTAAGAAATCCCGAAGTACCACAATGCAAAGCTATAACCAATACTCCTACACATTTAATAGTATAATAACAACAATTAATGATAGATAACACAGGCAGATATAGATGTATGAATGCAATGAAATGCACATGACCGCTGCGGCGTACAGCCCGATCCATTTGGGTACCCGCGCTCACTGTGGGGGTTCAGACTCCGGAGGGGCTCCTACAGCCCAAGCGCAATATCATCGTAACATTCGTTGCGGCGTACAGCCCGATCCACAATCAGTCCAATAATACACATGCTGGCCACGCAGGCACAATCAAGTTTACCATTTTCAGTTCCAATTATCAAGAATTATTATTAGGTGGTTAAAACCTTAGAATTTTACTAGCCATTTCGAGACAATATTTAACTCAGGACTGATATCATGAAAACATGCTATACATCATGGAAACAGTGATAATAATCCCTACGGGATCCAAATAATCGGCACGCAGCCCAAATATGCTCATAGCAATCCAAGTAGGATGTTTACCAATCAATTTCTAGTCAATGCACATTATGAACATCACTCGGACGGACTAAGCCATAGTCCTCCAATCACAAACGACCACGCACCCACCGTAGAGTACGTGTCTCGCCTCAACATAGCGTCACAGTGTGATATACCGGGGTTTCAAACCCTCATGTCATCATCTACATCTATTACTCACCTCAAGCCGGCCACAAAACTAGTCCGCCATGCCTTTTCCTCTCGAATCTGTTTCCTCGCGCGTCGAATCTAATCAAAACCACAACGAATACATTACAATAGGATAATGGAACATAACCCAATTGAAATTACTCGAAAAATACTCAAAAACACGAAGTTGGCAAAACCCAAGCCCCGGGCCCACTTCTCGAAAAATTCCAAAATTCACATTAACGGACTCCACGTCTCACCACGAGTCCGTACATATAAAATTCATCAAAATCGGAGTTCAAATTCCCCTTCAAATTCCAATTTTTACATTCCGAAAACCAAGCCCTAGTTTCTTCAATTTTTACCCAAATTTCAGAGATTTCAAGGATAAATCTTCAATAAAATCATGTATTTAACTCATAAAACTTGCCTCCAATCGATTCCCAGTCGAAACCCTCTTATTCCCTCGTCAAAAGCTCCCAAGGTTGCTTAACAATGGAGAAAAATGAACTTGGCTCGCGGATGAAATGTTTATAAACCCTTCTGTCCGCCCAGCCATTTCCTTCATCGCGTTCGCGACCACAACCCCGCGAACGCGAAGACCAAAATTTTAAAAGCTCAAAAATACTCTACGCGAACGCGACTCATCCATCGCGAACGCGATGCTTTTACTGAACTGGGTTCCCAGGCCCTCTTACGCGAACGCGTGCACTCCTTATGTGAATGCGATGGCCCACCTCCCAGGCCTACGCGAACGCGTTACCATTCACGCGAACGCGATCGAGCAAAATCCTTAACTACGCGAACACGACCTACCCTACGCGAACGCGAAGGCTAAATTCCAAGTCCTTCAATTTACTCTACGCGTTTGCGTTACACTCCACGCGAACGCGCTGAAGAAAAGTTCTGCAACACCCAACAGCAAAATCTGATCTCTTCAAAAACCAAAAAGGGTCCGTTTGATCCCCCGGAATCACCTCGAGGCCCCCGGGACCTCAACCAAAAGCACAGACATGATCTAATACTTCTTTCAAACTTTCTCGAACCTTCGAAACACTATCTTTAACATCAAAATCATCAAATTTCACCAAATCAAAGCCTAAGTTCTTCAAGAACTTCCGAAATGCACTTTCGATCAAAAACCCGACCAAACGATGTCCGAATTACCTGAAAATTTACAGACACATCCAAAATCACCTAACGGAGCTACTACAACTCTCGGATTTCCATTCCGACCTTCGGATCAAAATCTCACCTATCCACCGGAATTCGCCAAAATTCCAACTTCGCCAATTCAAGCCTAATTCTACACCGGACCTCCAAAATCAAATTCCGATCACACTCCTAAGTCACAAATCATCCCGCGAAGCTAACCAAACCACCGGAATTCACATCTGAGCCCTCTAACCACATAGTCAACTTCCGATTGACCTTTTTCTAAAACAAGCTTTCTTATAAGAGACTAAGTGTCCCATTTCCCACTAAAACCAACTCAATTCTATCCGATTCATTCAAATACTGATATTGAAGCATAGAACAACATAATATGGGGGGAAACGGGGCGGTAACTCACGTGACAACGGGCCGGGTCGTCACATCCTCCCCAACTTAAACAAACGATCGTCCTCGAGCGTGCCCAGAGTTGTCCTGGAAGCCAACCAATAACTGAACAACCTTACCAGGCATATACCAGGGTGATCCCACATCACCCTATCTCTTATAGGTCCGACAACTCAACATGGCTGAAATTACCCAATCCAGTCTAGCCCATAATTCACAGAACTACTTTTTCACTTCTGAAACCATCAATACGATCAAACCTCGNATGATAATTAAACACAGAGCAAACCGTAACCATTTCTCAGATCAACCATTCATGAAACCACTCCCTTTTGACTAATACTACAGCAAATTTCCGAAATCATACTCAAAATCAGAACCTCTTATTAGCTAAAATCCTATTCCATCACTTTCATATACTGCCAACGATAAATAAAACATGCGATAAACCGTAACCATTCCTCAGGTTACCCATACATGAAGCCACTTCCTTGTCGACTAATACCACAACAGATTTTTCCGGGCCAAACCTCGATATGGACCCTCTAATCAGTTGAAATTACACCTATTTGCATTTATTAATGACACCAACAATCACCTCAAATTCAGCGCACCACTCTGGTGATATGACACCTCATCATAGGCCCAAGCCACAACTTGCATAAACCGCGCACCGATGATGGGCGGTCTGAACATACTCAAATCATGACAAATGACTCAAACAAAAGAGCTATAACTCAAACTCCTCAGCACCACCACAACACAAATATGGGACCCCTTCCCACATCATAGAAATAGAATACGTGCATCTACCCCGAAGGTACTAATCTCCTCGCTACAATGCGCGATATTATCCAAACACTATTACACATGAAGTACCTCAAGTCGCTATGCTCAAAATAGACAGCCACACACAGATTGATGTCTGAATCCAAGCAATCCATCACACCCACGGTGAAGCAAGTAATATATACCATTCAATCCTGAAAGTACACAACTGATGCGCTATTCGCCGAGCAACACCCAATACGGACTTTCTACAGAAACCAGGAAGCAAGGTATACAAAATAGCATTTGGAAAACTATTCTCAACATCACACTGTAGCGGAGTGCAACCACGTCCAAATAACATACCCATGGCGGCGTGCCACCCGATCCATACATATATCTCACACAGGGAGATGCACATCGAGCCAAATTTTCTCATTACAGCAAAATACTGAGTGCCTAACAATATCTACATATAGTGTCGTAAGCTAAAAAACTCAAACACAACTGAGGTCCTTCCCCCTCAACTTCCACTATGAATCTCGATAGCACCGCACT